>PVJI01019344.1:0-31337 GCA_004026765.1 Micronycteris hirsuta
ATCATGAAGAAAATAAAAATCACAAGAAATCCCACTGCCCTTAGATAAACCACTGTTATCGTTTTTCATACTTTTCTCTGTCCTGATGCCAGTACATACACACACACAGACTTTTGTACAAATCGAATCATAGTAGTAAATGGCAATTCCACTTTTCCAGTCGCTCAGCCAAGCCTTGTGTTATCCTTGGATCCTCTTTTACTCACATGCCTTATATCCAGTTCATCACAAATCCTGTTGGTTCTACCTTTAAGTATTCCAGAATCCGATCTACTTTTCACTACCTCCACTGGTACAACTGTACTCTAAGCCACCATAACCTCTCATCTGGGTCATTGCCATGGTCTTCCTCTGTTTTTGCTATTGCTTGAACTATTTCCTGTACCACACTGTAGTCAGAATGATCCTGTTAAAGTCTGAGACAGGCCCTTGTTTTGCTTATACCTTCTAATGGTTTTCTATATCATACTAAACAAAAGCCAAAGTCCTTAAGGGCCCTCCAAGGCTTACAGGACCTGGCCCCCTTTGGTATCTCTCTGACTTAATTTCTTACAGCTTTCCCCTTCCCCCACCCAACTTCAGCCATGTTGGCCTTTTACCTGTTCCTTACAGCATGCTTTTCCTCAGAAACTTTGTAACTTTTATCTGTCTAGAAAACTGCTCCCTCATCCTCATGCTCTCTCCCTCGCTACCTTGGGTCTGTGTTCAAATGACACATAACTAAGGTACTGTGCCTGACAATCCTATCAAAAATAGTACCCCCCCAACCCACCAATCCCAGCATTTTGTATTCTTACTTGCTTTTTTTTGCATAACACTTATCACCACCTAGCACATATTTCCATGTCTGTTTGTTTATTTTCTTCTTGGAACATAAAAGACACAGTAAATATTTGAATGAATGTTGAACAAATGAGTATCAAACATATGCATGTTCTGCCAAGTCATCCAACCTCTCACACTTCCATAATAAGGGTTAAGGAATGAGCTTTTCTGGGGAAAAAAGAGAGTGCCCACCCAGCAGAGTACACCAGGGCCAAGCCCTGTGATTATGGCTGATTTACCTTCTCATAGGGCAGGCATCAGAGAAATTGGTCAGTGGGAGAAATAAGCTACTTGGGCATGAGGAACTCCCAGTTTAGATGCAGATTTTTAGAGTGGTCTGGAAAAGTCATCTGCCCTGTATCTGGTGATTTTGGGGCCCATAGGAAACGACTGTCCTTATCACAGGGAGGAGAAAGCTCCTGTTTTGTGGGAGGCTGAGTTTGACTTTGATCCCTTCCTAATGGGAGAAAGGAGAGTGCTTGTTCCAAATATATTGTCTGGGCAACCCAGAGAAAGGTCCGGGGTTACTTTCAGATGGTTCTGCTTCTCATACCACATTTAACATGGCATGTTCCTCTGAGAAGGGGTGGGGGAGATTCTCTCTCGTTTCCCACACCATACTCAGGTGTATCCATCTAGACATGCATACAGGGTGAGGGGGATGCCTTCTGACCTCATACTCCCTGTAAGAGCTAGGCCAAGCTAAGAGCACAGGCACTGCTCTGCTGTGAGCCGCAGAGTAAAGACCCAGAATGTGATCTGGGATAGCAGCTGGCCTTAAATTAAGGGAGGAATAGTTGATCAAATGGGGTTTACATTGGTGAATTGAGTAGGATGAGGTGCATAAAAGAAACCTATATGGTCATTAGAAAAGGCCGGGATCTAAGATGAGAGCATGACATCCTTGGCCACCAGGGCAGACCTTAGCTCTGAAGGTAAGCTGAAAGCCCAGGCATCTTGTACAGGAAGGTTGATAACGGGAGTTCCAGGTGGAACAGAGAGAGCCCCTTTTGTCTGTGATGGGAATCTACAGAGATCTCCTATGTGGGGAATCCTCAAATCTTGCTTCTGTATGTCAGTGCCATATACCTTGTTTGAATTCTGAAAAGGATACCATAAAGATTTTTGGATATAAAATATTTTCTTGATTTCATGACAGGGGTAGGAAACAGGGTACGATGACGTGATGACTCGATAGGAACCTAGGTGATGCTGGTCAAGGGCTGATGGAGCCTGTGCGAGGTCCTCTCCTCAGAGACATTGTGTGATTAATTTGTTCTATTTAACCGTCTACCCCTAAATGTATGGTTTTGAAAATTGGGAGGTTTTTCACTTGCATGACTCACATATTCTGTCTCCTTCTCTTTTTCAATATGTGTGGGTTTCAAATTAGACAATAAAGTCCTTCAAAATGAATTGTTGATGTTTGGTGTGAAGAAACTCAGAATTTCTGATCATGATATAAAAGTATTCATTTTTATATTTACGAATATATCTTTCAATACCTGTATTCAGATTGTAATTTTTATATATAGCATGTTTTAGAATTTCAATGTAATCACTTGCCATAGACTTCTATGTTGAATCTTTACCTTTCGTTCTTTTTTTCTTAAATACCACCCAGAAAACATCAGGAATCCTCCACAATCACTTTAGATACTACTGCTTTCTGAATAATGAAAAGAATGGGGTTTAAGACCTCCTGGCCTGATGTCTCTGGACTTTGCCATATACTGTGAATTCTCAGTGATTGATATATCAATCTCAGTGATCTCAGAATATTTTCCATAGGAGAGAGAAGGCTTGAATTATAATCCTAATTGTAAGGAAGTGCTATAGAAAAATCATACTGTAAAATATTAAGCCTTAAATGAGTTCTTCTCTGTTCAGTGAAATTTCATTATAACAGTTTAGGCTTGACCTTGAACTGGGAGGTATGGATGGGAAAGACAATCATACATACTTATTTTTCTTTTTGGTGTTCAACAGAGATCAGTAAGTAAAAGTTATTCCAAACATTTTTCACCTGGTGACAATTTACAAGGTTTTGCTGAAAGCCAAGATGAAGATTGTATGGAAGAAGTAATTTTTCCAGATTTGCTTGAAGTAAAAGCTGCTGAATATGAAGATGATCAAGAACAAATAAAAAAACAACAGGCAAATATTTTTGTGCCAAGTAATTCTCCAGGTAAAGTTCTTTTTTTTAAATCTTTTTTTAAGATTTTATTTTATTTATTTTCAGAGAGGGAGAAGGGAGGGAGAAAGAGCAATGTATGGTTGCCTCTCACATGGCTCTCATTGGGGACCTGGCCCGCAACCCAGGCATGTGCCCCAACTGGGAATCGAACCGGGACCGCTTGGTTCCCAGCCCGCGCTCAATTCACTGAGCTACACCAGCCGGGCTATCTTTTTTTTTTTTTTAATCGTTGTTCTAACACAGTTGTCTCCATTTTCCCACCACCACTTTGCCCCAAGAAAATATTTAAGTCCTTAATGAATCATTTTTAAGGATAATAGCTTCTTTATATGCTGGATAGATAAAAAGTACTGATCTAAAATTATAGAATATTTTTTATGTTTGTTTTTCATGCCTTCTCTAAGTTTAAGAGAATTGGTTAAAAGAACTCTCATGTATTCTGTGTGTGTGTGTGTGTGTGTGTGTGTGTGTGTGTGTGTATTTAGACTGCTAGACTTTAGTGGTAGGTACATGAGAGTTCCCTTTTGCTCCTTGTTTAGTCAGTACCAGTTTAATATTTCGGACATTGCAGTAATACATAGTTTTTGATATTAAGCGGTCAACCAGCGTAAACTGCCAAGAGACATGATGCCACGCATTCTGGAAGACGAAGGGCTCTATATGCAGAGAAAGCCGGAAGTCTGTAAGAAGACCTGCAACAAGATGGAAAACCGCCTGCTTGAACTAGAAGAGGCAAGTGCACCAGCTCACAAGTTAAACCACTCACTGACAGTATGTGGTATTTGTTTTTGATGAAATGTTTAATTGTTATGTTTCCTAATTATTTTTGATAGGGAATGTGTTGGTTTGAAGAAAGTGCTGAAATAATGTCATTACCTTCACCTATTAGACATTCTTGGAAATTCAGACTAAATGTAAGCCAGGAACCTTTAAATCCAGCACTGAAGACCATATACAGGAAGGTAACCAATAACAGTTTATTTATAATTGTGGTTAGAATTCTTGTAATATCAATTATAACTTATGTTTGTGGTATTAATTTACACTTTATAGATATCAATAAATCTAGTAATATAATGGTAAAACTATGATGAAATGTTAAATAGTCATTAAACTTATGTTTTTGAGGAATATTTACTGATATGGGTAAATGCTCAAAATATGAAGTAAAAAAAAATCTGAATGAAAAATTGTATATGACCCTAATTTTATAAAAATAGCTAATGAATTTGTCAATGAATGGACAAGTATGTCCATTCACATATATTGGATAAAAGGACTGGAAAATATATCAAAGTTAATAATTACTTCTAGATAGCAGGACATAAGATTATTTTTGTTTTGCTCAAGACACAGCACAGATATTCTAACATGATTATCGGAGACCATTGCTGTTGGGGAGAGAGGTCCCTGAATCGTGGAAACTTATTGAATAAATGAGTACATGAATGAACAAAAGGATGGTAAGCAAATGCAAAACATATAATTTTTGGAGAAAGATTAACCACCATCCATATTAGCCTTTGTAAACCTCCAGATTCTTTTAAGATTTTATTTATTTATTTTTACAGAGAGGGGAAGGGAGGGAGAAAGAAAAGGAGAGAAACATCGATGTGGGAGAGATACATCGATTGCTTGCCTCTTGCACATCCCCAACTGCGGACCTGGCCTGAAACCCAGGCATGCGCCCTGACCAGGAATCGAACCAGCGACCTTTCAGTTCACAGGCTGGCATTCAGTCCACTGAGCCACACCAGTCAGGGCTGGATTCTGAAGTTGGGAACCACTGGGCTGAACAAATAACTTTTTCCTCCAGTGCATCATCCAAGCACAATTTCAGTATTCAGTGGACTCTTAGATGGGAGTAAATATGTATGTCACTCACCAAGCATCTAACCTGAGTATTGAAATTCATTCTGTAGCATCCTTAACAAGTAATGTACTGGAAGTTGTGTCAGACAAATGTTTCTGCCTGCTTTTCTCCTTTTGCCACATCTTTTTACTCTGCCCAGCCAGCCTTGGAAGCAATGCTCACTTGGGGTTTCTCATCAGAATAAATAAATATAAGGGCACCTGAAAGAGAGATAATAGCTGCCAGAATATCAAAGTCTTCTCTGCTGTTTCCTCTGCTATGTACTTTAATGCCCTGTTGCACCTCTCCTACCCCACGTCTTATTTGCTTGTTCTTTGCTGACTAGTTTTGCCTATTTGACTATGTCCTTTACTCTCTCTTCTAGCACTCATGTATTTACCAGGATATTACACATGCCATCAGCTTGGATGTGTCTGTGCTTATATCTGGCCTTTGAATCCTTGTTGCCTAGATATTTGTGCTTTTGTTCTAACACACTTACCTAGTTCTAGAAGTTCACTTAAACCCCTTAGTCAGTTGCTGCTTATAACCAGTGTCCAGGAGCTTACCACCTCTCAAGAGAATTCATTTCAGTATTAGCCAGTTCTAATTATTTATTGTTTTCTATGTTGAATTAAAATCTGCCTCCTGGATCATTACCACTCATTTGACCTTGTTTTGGTCATAAGGAACTCATAAAGTACTTCACTTATACAACAGTGCTTCAGATATCTGAAGCCTGTGTTCACTTCTAAGATTTAGCTTTTGTTCTCCAGTCTAAACTCACTTCTTTGACTGTTGCTAGATATCCACTATCTATCTCGGTTACCATTCTCTACTTTCTGAACACCACAATTAGTAGGGCCTAGTAGGACAGGACCAAGGGCAGGGGCCTGTGTCACTCCAACAGAACCCAAAGAAAGTAAGCAGCACAGTCATTTGACTAATGCTGAATCTGCTTAATAAGACAGGCATCTCTAGCTTACCAAGTTTGGTTTCCAGAAGTTCATTTATAATTTGGTTGTTTACCATGGAAACTGTTTATTTTCCTGGTGGTTTTGCGTGGTTAATGACCAGTTTACTACCAATTAACTAAATCTTATAGATAGAATCTAGAGCAGGTTTTCCCCTCTGAGTTGGCCCTTACCTAGAGAATAGAGACCAGACAAGGATAAAACAAAACAAAAGCCTTATGGCAGTTCTCTTGCCTACCTTCAACACAGTGAGGTTTAAAGGGGAGGATTCCTAGCTCAGGAGAGAGTAGGGAGGAGAGACGTAGGCATCACACTGATGACTACAGTCCTGAGAAGCACTGGATCTGCCACACCAGGTCAGGGGCGGGACAGCAGTTGTTCCATTGTAGCATAAGGTATAATAGCAATGGCACAGACTGGAGGGCCTGTCCTGTTACCCCAGACTGATCCAGAGAGAGGGCTGAAGCTCATCTTCTTAGGTGGATGCAGCCTCGCCTCCTATTGGGAATGGCTGGGCATGCCTGGATTAGGCTATACATGCTAAGTAACCTTCTAGCCTTCTCAAATTACATCACTAAAAACCAGTCATGCATATTGAAGCATATGTACTTAAATTCAGAGTAGGGAACTAAAACATTGGTGAATCATTTTGCATATAATTGAAGGCTTACAGACTTCAGGTGATTTAGAGATGATCTGGTATACAGATGAAGACAGCCTCATGTATAAAGAAAAATGGTCTCCTTATAAGATAGCATTTGCTCAGAAGGTCCAGGCCCTTCCAGGGAATTTTTCAGGGGAATACCAACATATTCACTTTGGAACAATGTTTCAGTAAGGGTTTACCATTTAACTCTTGCCCACAGGTGACTATTATATCATCATGTAGTTGAACTATTCACTCAGCAGTTTGGACCACCATTTGTCACAGTGTTCCTACAGGAAATTATTTGGGAGCTTACAACTTGAAAGTCCAACCTCTATCAGCATAAAACAGTATTATAAACAATAATTGTAATGCTGTATAAATATATGAAATCGAGAGCCATAGTCAGCTTCAGGGAAGAAGGATCAAATTATTGGTTTTTGCTTTTCTGTGTCTCTTAATTTTCTTACATTTAACATGTTACTTTTATAAGGAGAAGTTAATTGTAATTTTAAAAGAAACAGAAACAAATTAACTTTGTATACATATTTTTCTTTGAAAGGCAATGAAATCTGATCTAGAAAGCTCTATTAGGACCAAAATGGAAGGTCAAAGGAAAATGTACCAATTAGATCTCAATATTGTGGGTTTGCAGTTTAGCCATCATCCTCTCTTCAATCAAGAACAAGTATTATGTGCTAGGCTGCTCCAGCTTTATGAGTGTTTTCAGGACAGGCAGCAACAGAATTTATCTCAGCTGCTTTTGGAGAAGGTGAGAACAGTTTTTATTATATTATTGGGCTGAACGTTTAATATTGAAAGAGTAAACAAACCGCTTAGTACAGAACATTTTCCCTTAGCACTTTAATTATTTAACCAATTAAAACAATGGTCAATTTCAGTTTTTCTGAAAAGAAACTGTAGGAGTTGACTGGCCAGGGGGACAGCCTCAAAGACATCCTGCAGGAATGTAGCACTTACAAATGGTCTACTAGCCAGTGGTATTCTTGGTCCTGTGACTCAAGAGAAGTATTTGAAATGATTACTATTTTAAAAAGTCATATGGCTGTTTTTAGTCTTGTAATAGAGCATTTTTGATAAAAATATTAGAGATCTTGAATCTCATATCAAATGTGGGAAGACTTGGTTTAATAATGATTAATCCACATATCACCTAATGACATCATAAAGGATACATAAAGTCTGAAGAGAAATCAAAGGAGTACCCACTGGTTATTTGTTGACTTTGTGCCTCTCAGTTAAACTCTGCTGAATTTCTGATACATGAGCATTTTGTTAACTAGTGTTTTCTCTGAAAAGATGTTTTGATAGGTCTCATTTAACAAATGAATACATTTGAAAAATAAAAACTTAGTGAGGTATTTAATTAAACATTCAAGCCTGATGGAGTCACGAAGACATTAAAGTAAGCTAAAAGTGGAGTATATCTGCTTTTTAAAATATAAGTGCAAAATTCATAGGACTGAATCCATTTGATTGAATTTTTATGTAGCAGTTGTGTGGGGGCACTTAATAGTTAAAGACCATGCATTAATAATACTGGAATATTTCCTAAAACAAATAGTGAATGTCCTAACTTTTAGTATAATTTGGTCATTATTTTTATGAATGGAAGAACCAACTCTGAAATTCAGATGTAGGTCATTGAAAAAGTGATTTGATTTATGGATTTCTACTGTATAGATAATTTTCCAAAACTGGTATGTAATCTTTAAAGCCTCATCTAGCAATATCAATTTTATTTCATTAGAGTTCTATCACTATATATAAGACTCTATATTTTTCATGTAGCATAGCTCTTTGTATAAAATAACATTTTGGGATCATGATTATAACATGTTTCAGTATTATTATTATTAAGTCTTAGGAGCCAAAAGTAATTGCCTAATTCATTTTTACTTTTCTTCAATTTATTCTGTTATATGCATATAAACATTGTCTCTAACCTCCTAGTAAAATGTAAAAAGTATTAGAGTGTGTCCTTCAGTCTCTCACCAAAATACTGATTTATAATTTATGTATTATATGTTCTTGTGTATTAAGTTTATATGCATGCGTAATTTATGTTTGAAATGTATGGCTCCGTTTGTTGCCATTGTGGTCAAACCAAGTTCAGAGTAGTGGAAGCCTCACTGTCACTCAAGGAATTCTTATAGAAGCATGAATCCCACTTACAGAACAAGGAGAAATGTTGCAGAAAGTATGAGAGAGTAGAAAGGATACTTTGCTATGCAGATATCTGCTCTTTTCCCTTCTAGTTTTTTTTTAATTACAGAAGCTACACAGGAATATACTCTCGTTGGGAAAGACTCAATACGGATGTTTCAAAGGGTGAAAGCCCCACTTCATTCTTCACCTCGTGGTTCAGGGTACAACCTTTAAGTTCTCTTTTCCATGTATCCCTGTATATGCATGTGCCATAACAGGTTTTAACATGGATTGGATCTCCCCATATGTATAATTTGGCAACTTGGTTTTTAAAAATTAATTCTGTGTTTTTCCATATCACTATGTATAGATCTGTAAGTAATATAACTATATTTTAATGTTTAATCACTCTCCATTCATGACATTTAGGTCATTTCCTTTTTTTATGATTACAAATAATGAAGCAATGAACATCCTTATACCTACATATTTGCTCACACATGTGAAAACTTCCATAGGTCAGATTCCTAGAAGTCAGAGTTCTTGGCCAAGAGTAAGGGTGCAAGGCCCTGACTGGTGTGGGTTGGTTGGGCATTGTTTTGCAAGGCGAAAGGTCACTGGTCCAACTCCCGGTCAGGGCACATGCCTAGTTGCAGGTTTGGTCCCTGGTCGGGGTGCGTGCAGCAGGCAGCCATCGATGATTTTCTGTCACATCAGTGTTTCTTGCCCTCTCTCCCTCCCTTCCCCTCTAAAATCAATAAGCATGTCCTTGGGTGAGGATGAATAAATAAATTTTAAATGTTTGCCAAAAGATATAAAAAATAAAGTTAAAAAGCAAGTGACAGAATAGGACAAAAATATATAAAACATATTCAAAAGGCACATATCTTTTATGGATATATATTAAAACTTTTCATAGAGTGATTAGTTAAATGAAGCAAAGTACCAAAAAATCTCTTTTCTTGTTGTAGCTTAAAGCACTGACACATGCTACCAAATTAGCAAATGATAATTTGGAAATAAGCCAGCTGACTGGAAAATCTTTACAAGATTACTACTGGCAGATAAGGTAGGTTTGGGGACATTCATGTATTCATCACGCATTTTTTAAGTAACTTCTTTAGACAGAGTACTGCACTTGCTATGGAAAATATAAAATAAAAAAAAGAAAAGATCCCTGCTCTTTAGGCATTTACAGAAATGATTCCTAACTTTCCTTAAGACCTATTTTTTGTGTGCAAAAATATTTCACAGACGTGTGACATAAAAGTAGTTGTAGCTTTAATATCCATTGATTTAAAAAACATTGGTCTTAAATATGAGTCTGTTAATACTTTTCAATTGATTTAGATTATATTCATGTCAAATGTTTGAGAATTACTCTACATATACATATGTAGATATTATTAATTCAGTCTAAAGACAGTACTCAAAGAACACATAGATTTAAGGACGCTTATTAAAAAAATATGCTCTACAAATTGGGAACCATTGGATTATGGACTAGTTGGGAAGAGAAGTTAGGAAAGTATGAAGTAACTGGAAAAAATTATTTTAAAATGAAACATAATTATGTGTCAAGGAATCTCCAATAGCAAGAAAGCTTGCTGGAAGGTACTTATTGAGTAGAAAGTTACACTGCTCAAAAAGATAAAACAGTTGTCTATATATGAGAGGGATTTAATAATTAAGGAATTTTCTTGAGCCATGGCTGGTGTGGCTCAGTGGATTGAGTGCTGGCCCATGAACCAAAACATTGACGGTTTGATTCTGAGTAAGGGCACATGCCTGCGTTTCAGGCCAGGTCCCCAGCTGAGGGCATGCAAGAGGCAACCGATTGATGTGTCTCTTGCACATTGATGTTTCTGTCCCTCTCTTTCTCCCTCCCCTCCCCTCTCTCTAAAAATAAGGAAAATCTTTAAAAAAAAATAAAGAATTTCCTTGGCTCCCTGCCCATTGACAGGACACAGTTCTACAAACTTAGTTGATTTAAATCAACTTAGTTGGTTTCCTAGAATAACCTAGTTAAATGCAAACAATATTACTGAGAAGGTTGACATACACCTCACACAGGGCCCGACATATAATGAGTGTGCAGTAAATATTAGTTGAGTGAGTGAACATGAGTAGAAGATTACAAAACAGTAAACTAGTGTTATTTATAAGGTAAATAAACTGGAAGCAAAAAACACATTGGCTTAATGAACACAACAAGTAAACTGTAATATAGAAAAAAAGAAAAGTAAGCTTTAGATGGGGTGAGAGATGATGGATAGGAGTCTACCACTGTGTGTGTGTGTATGTGCATGTGTGGGAGGGGCTTTGAAGGGATTGTTGCTTTTATTAAAGCAGAAAAAAGCAATGTAAAAGATTTACTTTGAGAAAAATTTTCAGAGTGGTGTTGACATGCTGCAAAGTGTGCAAAGGGCAAGTTTGCGGACATCTGAAAAACAATGTTTCTATTAGAAAAGCTGTGCGCATGAAATACAGTTAAATAAAATGGCACTTAGGTATTCAGCCTTTAATGACTGTATATTAGATGCCTAGTACCCACAATCACCAGGTACCCAAGAAAGACACCTGCAGGTCATTTGTCACCCCTCTATTTGCCCCTCCTCTCTTCCCTCACATCCAATCATAACCATTCCCACTGATTCTGATTTATTTCAGGTGTTTATCTCATAGCCTGACTACTCAAATAGTCTTCTAAAATACCTCTCTTTAAACCATGATCCATATTGAAACCAGAGTGATTTTTGTAAATAATAAAACCACATCAGCCACTTTCTGTTACCTTTAAGATAAAATTCAGTAGCTTTAGCATGATTGACATAATCTGACTCTGGTGACTTCTTCAGCCTCATTTTAGGGGTTCTCTGCCTTGGAACTTTATAATCCAGTGCTCTAAATGGACTATTCTCTTTAATATTTATGTATTTTTGTTTTAATGCCTCTTGTATCTAGAAGGTTCTTTCATCATCTTCTGCCTAACACTTAGTCAACATACATATTTTACTGAATTTCATGTTACTTTCTCAGGGAGGCTCCTACTTTGCCCATTATATTAGATTAAATTCTCTTTTTATACTCACATAGCACTTATATATTTCCTCTTTCATAATGCTCATCATATTTATAATTATTTACTCTTTTCCCTGCTGGGATATTAGTTACCAGCACCTAAAGTATTTCCTGCCACATAATACTTACCTGTTATGTGTTTATTGATTAGAATTGAATGTCACATATTCTATGAAGTCTCCCTACTGTTGTTTGCTGTCCTCTTATTTACACCCATACTCTAACTTGTGTGTATTTCTGTCACAACACCTATAACATTTTATTGCATTGATTAATTTTCATGTAAAGCTTCTTTGTATCCTCCCTTAATCAACACTGTGGTTGGCATGTAGTAAGCATCCAATAAATATTTACTGAGTGAATTAATGAATGACAGTAGGCTTCTATTTCTATCAGTATGGTAAACTAGATTCCCTGAATGGCCCTTCTGATGAAAACAACTAAAAATGTCTGACAAAATGCAAATATTATCTTTATAAACATACTGCTGAAATGGCAAAAAGAGAAGGAATCTAAAAAAGCCCAAAACAAGTTAAAGGAAAAGTCCTAAAAATAAGGAGTAAAACCAGCTTTTACAAGGAGTGTATTTGTTAAACACTAGTAACCTTGACTGTCATTCAAATGGCTTCATGGAGTGCCAAAGGCAAAAGATAAAGCCAAGTTCATCTTAATTGGAAAGTTTAATAGGAGATCCTGTGGAAACAGGTGTTAAATTTCATGAAAGGAAGAATGTAAAGGGGGCGACAAAGAAAATGGGCATCTTTTAAAGCAATATGTTACTCCAATGTTCAAATAATATGTCTGATCAGGAAAAGATGTCTAAATTTGAAGCAGTGGTTCTAATTGTTAATCTGAAACAAGTATAATAGGTACAGAATGTGCAGAAAATCTGGAAATACATGGATTCCAGCAGAGAAATTTGCATAGTGAAAAAATCTTTAAGCCATAAAGAAATAAATCACTAAATGGAATTTCAGTCTCAATAATCAAAATGTTGGTAAAAATGCAAAAAAAATCATGAGATAGATCAGGGAGTTCAGAAGAATTAGTATAATACATTCTTCCAGGCTATTTTAATGACCTAAATAGTTCTAATCTACCAATATATTTTTATCTACCATTATTGTTGTAGTAATACAAAACAGCTCTATGAATTAGAAAGGGAAAAGGACTCCTCCCTACTACACAGTATATTACAGACCTGGAAACAGATAAAATCCCTTCGACAACAGCAGGGGTTTACAAGCACCCCAGTGAAGTTACAGTTTCAGAGGTGAGTGGTCGTTCTATTTGTTCTTATGACTTTCCTGAGGAACAGCACATGAATAACTGGGAATTCACAGTAACTGGGAGAAAACAAAGAAGCTACATAACTATGTGATGTAGTCAACAAAAGACTTATATCTTGAATGTGTAAATGATTCTTACAACTTAAGACAACTCAGTTAAAAAGGGGTCAAAAGATTTGAACAGACACTTCACTAAAGGTATATGGATGGCAAATGAATGCATGAAAAGATGCTCAATGTCATTTTACATCAATAGAGACATATGAATTAAAACCACAATGGACTATACTACACACCTATTAAAATGGTTTAAATCCAAAACAAGACAAAACAAAAAGAGAGAAAGACCATAACAAATGCTGACAAAGATGCTGAGCAGTAGGAACTCTCATTGATTGCTGGTGGGAACGCAAATTGTACAGACTTTGAAAACAGTTGAGTACTTTATTATACAGTTAAACATGGACTCAGCAATCATACTCCTAGGTAAAACATGCAAGTCATCAAAACACGTCTAGCGGAAGATATAGTTAAAATTAAAAACTATACTTGTTACTCACTACACTTCATCTTGGCCAAAAGGCTGAGAAGCAATAAACTTGTCACTCACTGAAGCTGTTTGTGAACTCACAGTGAGATAACTGGTTCCCGCCCTACAACCCGATGATCCTGGGTCTTTTTTCCCCCCCAAACTATAAAGGATCGGTGTAATTTCAGGCAGTAAGAAAGGTGTTTACTTGTTGATTTTTTTTCCTGCTGCCATGGTTTTTAATAAAAATGCTCTGACAGTTTCTAAAGTTCCACCATGGAACTTTGTTTATCAAAGACTCCTAAGTTCATGTAAACTTGCTGTCTTGTCTCTGGTCCTTTAAGCCAATGTGATCCACTCGTGCACTGTGAATCCCTGAGCAGAAAAGGAGAGCCACAGAAGCCTCAGCATCGTCCCAGCAGTACCTCTGAACCAGTAATGCCTGCTCACCACGTGCTCCTACTGTCGCTACTCTGAACTCTAGTCCCACCTGAGGCCCTTTGAATTTGTTCTTCCTGGCATTTAACACCCAGCTTTCCCAGGACTTTAGTCTGGGTTTGCCTCTCCAGATTACTTTTGGTAGGAGGCTTTTGCAGTAACTCCCACAGTGTTGGTGACCAGGTTGACCCCAGCAGAGCTAGCCCTAACTACCCTAAATCGGGACATCTAGTTTGAGCAGTTAAAATATCATTCTGATTAATCAGAAAAGTGGTATTTTTGAAGATGTTCCTAGGAACTCTATTTCCTGGCCAGATTTACCACTAATGACCTCACAACAATCATGGTCCTTGGACTCCTGCTTGAATAAGCTTGTAGCCAGGCCTACAGGAAAAACAGTGCTTATGACAGGAAGGCTTGGGACCTAGACACTAAACTCAGGTTCTCTTTTCTTCATATATTTTGTTTCGGGCATAATGAAGTTGATAAGTCTTTGAGATATCCCTAAGTAAAACAGTTGAATTGGCAGCTGGATGAATGGTTTTGTGCTAGAAAGAAAACTGTGGAAGCCTAGCATTTTAATTGGAGCCTTATGTGTGCATGAAACTGCTTAGAGAGAGGCTAGAGGATGAGATGAGAGTAGGACTGAGGACTGAATCTTGAGAAAGTGCTTTGAATGGCTTGGTAGAAGAAAAGAAACGAGAGGAAAGACAGAGAAGGGCCAGTTAGTGTTTTGCCGCAGAGGCAAAGAAAAGGGTATAATTTAAGTAGGAGGGAGTGGCTAATAGTGTTTAATGCTTCAGAAGTATCAGTTAAGTCAAGGATTAAAAATGTGCATTGGATTTCCTCACATGGAGATTATTGATCTCAGAGCAAGTTTTATGAGGTGATAATGGTAGAATGAGGTAGCAAGAGGTTGAGGATATAGCCCTTCTCATTTAGGCAATAAACTCTCCTTGTCAAATGTTAGTAACACTACGTTAATCTTAGAGAAACGGGCTGGGCAAGTAGCTACAGACCTTGTGTTTTGGCTACCGAATCCAAACCACAGCACTGGTGAATAGCACAGAGAAACTAGATTCCCGTACGTTGTCTTCATCTGTGTTCTCTGTTAGGTGCCTACCCACCTGGAGCAGATCCAGATAACTGTCAAAGGGACTTTTTAAAAGATAAAGTTCAAGCTATAGAAACAGGAAAATCCACAACATTTAGTTTAATACCATTCTCAGAGCTACTGAACAGAAAGGAGGAAGCTTGGACCCAAGATCACTGTCTGAATAATCTCCCTCAAAAGGGATTCTGGATATTAAATCACCTATATCTAACTTACTATGCACCGTAATCACCTGGGGGATCTTTTAAAACCACTATTCTGACTTATTTCAGAAGGCAAAAAGCATATATTTTTAAAAGTTTTAATGAGATAACATATCATACAGTTCACCCATTTATTTTTTAACTTTATTTTTATTGTTTACACTGTTACAGTTGTCCCCATTTTTCCCCTTTGCCCACCTCCACCCAGCCCTCAGCCCCCCACCCCCCACCTCCCTCAGGCTCTCACCACACTGTTGCCTGTATCTGTGGGTCATACATTTATGGTCTTTGGCTAATCCCTTCACCTTTTATCTAGCACCTCCTCCCTCCACCCCTCTGACAGCTGTCAGTCTGTTCCATGTATCCACACTTATGTTTCTATTTTGTTTGTTAGTTCATTTTGTTCATTAGATTCCACATGTAAGTGAGAGCATATGGTATTTGTCTTGCACTAACTGGTTTATTTCACTTTGCATAATAATCTCCAGGGCCTTCCATGCTATTGTAAAAGGTAAGATTTCCTTTTTCATGATCAAGTAGTATTCCATTGTGTAAATGTACCACAGCTCTTTTACCCACTCATCTATGGAGGACCACTTGGGCTGTTTCCAGATCTTGGCTATTATAAATAATGCTGCTATGAACATAGGGATGCATATCTTCCTTCGAATTGGTGTTTTGGGATTCTTAGGATATACGAGTTCTGTCCAGAAGGTATTCAGCCATGTAATATGAAAAATAGAGACATTTATTGAAGAAGATACAAGAAACATTGTACATAGAACAATGATGCCTCAGTACCCTTCAAAGTAGGCACCTTGGGTTCTCCCAATCGCCATCAAATGTCCTGTCGTATTTTCCTGAATCTCAAAAATGGTCTGAAATCTCTTCCCTTTCAAAGGTGATTTTAGTTTTGGGAAAAGTCAGAAGTCACAGAATGCCAAATCTGGACTGTAAGGGGGGCTGAGTCACGTGGGTGATTTGATGTTTTGCCAAAACACTCTGCATAAGACGTGATTCTGCATGAACAGGCGTGTTGTCGTGATGAAGTTGTCAGTCACCAGTTGGCCATAGCTGTGGCCTTCTGAATCATTTGAATAGTTTCCACAGAGGAATGTTCAAGCTTAATGCAAAATTTGATGCAGATTTATTGCTCTACTCACTCAGTCTTTTGAGTGCACCAGCCACACAGTACACATGCCCACTCAACGGTGTCTATTGCCCCCACTGACTAGGACAGTGAAGTCATCACCATTCACACATACGCATTCCAGTCCACTCTCCTTGGCAGCCAGGTTTACACCGATGTTGCACAAACCGTTCTCTTATATTAATAATGGCTGGACTTTTTCCAGACAAACCTCATATTCCCAGAAGTGGGATTGTTGGGTCAAAAGGTAGTTCCATTTTTTGATTTTTCAGGAAATTTCATAGTTTTTTTCACAATGGCTGCACCAGTCCGCACTACCACCAGCAGTGCAAATGGGTTCCCTTTTCTCCACATCCTCACCAGCACTTGTTTGTTGACTTATTGATGATAACCATTCTGATAGGTGTGAGGTGAGATATAATTGTGATTTTAATATGCATCTCTCTGATGATTTGTGACATCGAGCATTTTTTCACATGTCTGTTGGCCATCTGTGCATCCTTTTTGGAGAAGTGTCTATTCAGGTCCTTTGCCTATTTTTTAATTGGATTGTTTGTCTTCCAGGTGTTGAGTTGTGTAAGTTCCTTAAATATTATGGAAATTAAACCCTTATCAGATATATCATTGGCAAATATGCTCTCCCATACAGTGGGGTCCCTTTTCATTTTGTTGATGGTTTATTTAGCTGTGCAAAAGCTTTTTAGTTTGATGTAGTCCCATTTGTTTATTTTTTCTTTGTTTCTCTTGCGTAAGGAGATATATCGGCAAAAGTATTGCTACGTGAGATGTCTGAAATTTTACTGCCTGTGTTTTCTTCTAGTACTTTTATGGTTTTGTGACTTTCATTTAAGTATTTTATCCATTTTGAGTTTATCCTTGGGTATGGTATAAGTTGGTAGTATAGTTTCATTGTTTTCCATGTACCCGTCCAATTTTCCCAATACCATTTATTGAAGAGAATGTCTTTACACCATTATATGCTCTTGCCTCCTTTGTCAAATATGAATTGACCATAAAGGCGTGGGTTTATCTCTGGGCTCTTTGTTCTGTTCCATTGATCTATATGCCTGTTTTTATGCCAGCACCTGGCTATTTTGATTATAGTGGTCTTACAGTATAGTTTGATATCAGGCATTATGATCCCTCCAACTTTGTTCTTTTTTCTCAAGATTGCTGAGGCTATTTGGGGTCTTTTAGCCTTTTAAAGTGTACAGTTCAATGGTTTTTAGTGTATTCACAGAGTTGTGCAACCACAATTTCAATTCTCCAATACTTTCATTGTTACTGCTTTAAATAATTCTATCTGTTATTAATCAGGATAAAAATAAATAAGTGTGGTGAACAAAACCAAGGAGAGCTGTCAGAAATATCTGAGACTGAGAAGAAGACTGAAGGAAAAGCATGTAAGAAAAATGAAGAAAAAGCATATAATAATGGGGAAAAACAGAAGGTATTTATATTGAAAAATAACATTCAACTCAACTAATTATAATATTTAATTGTTAGGTAGAATAGGAAAACTTGGTATTTGTAGCAGTTCCCCAACAAAATGACAAATATAAGAAATAAAAGTTTAATTTTAAGAATAATTGTCCTAAGCAATGAACTTACATTGTAAATTACATATTTATTTTTTGGGTTTCCTAGAATCTTTTATATTTAGCTTCAGAACGTGAAGAAACAGATATTGAAAGATTAAAGCCAATTACTCTGGTGCCACAACTTTCTTTTGCTGCAGAATTAACAAACGTGTCCAAGTGTTCACAGTAAGCATTTTTATAGAATTATGTCTTCCTTATATATTGTCTGTTAATGTCCAGTTTTTAATAATAATGTTAAATTCCTTGAGTAAGTACATATGCCAGGCACTTTGCTACTCTTTTTTATACATTTGCACATTTAATTGCTACTACAACTCCATGGTATTATCCTCATCTTAAAGATGGGGGAACTTACGGTTATGGAAGGTGAAATTGCCAGGGTTACATCTCTAATCCATCACTGAGGTGGGGGCTACACCAGTTTGCTTTGATGATTGTTTTTGTTTTTCCAAAACAAATTTTGTGTTTTCCAATTTTTGTTCACATATAGATAGGTGGGATATAAAGCCACTGTAAAAAATAAGATTATATGGTAAGCCCTTGCTTGTTAAGGGACCCCTTGCTTTCATAAAATGTATTCTGTATCAGCAGGCCCCTCTGGGCAGTTTTCTACTTTTACATAAACTTCCTTCCTTCACACTTGTGACTTCTTTCTTGAACTATGTTTTTCCCACTCCTGGGACATTTCATGCAAAAACAGATGTCACACAGGTCCCCATTTCTACCATCTGTAGGCCTAAGGATCTCCTCTCCCTTAAAGAGGATGTGGCAACTTAGAGCACTAAACTATGTTCAGCTTTTCAACATTTCTGTTTCAGGGGACACTTTGTAACAATTCACCTTTGAGTATTGTGAATGTACATCATTTAGCACAATGTTGGAACATAGTGGGTGCCCAACAGATACTCATATACATTAAATGAATGAATGAATAGTTATGTTTTTAAATGAACGTAAAGAGTAGCAGACACAAAGGCAAAATTATCTTTCTGACCAAAGAAGCGTAACAGTGAAGCAATGCTTTATTTGTTCTGCACCTGCTTCTCAAAAGGGATAATTCATTATGTAAGACACACATGCAAAAGGACCATTTAAATGAGGACAAAGAAACAGGAGCAATAAATTGGAAGTTGGAAGCAAAAAGGAGAAAGAGAAGGAGGAAAGTATTTGTCCTGGAAAACCTAGGCTAAAAGTTAGTAGAAGTCACAGCAAAAGGAAATATGAAGCTTTATATCTTTTCAAAGCTGTTGCTGTTGTGTGGCATTGCTTTCATCCATTTAAAATGCTCACTTGAGTAAGAATTTACTCTCTGGAATAATCTACTGATGTGAAGGATGAAGGTGAAAGGAGTATAGGAATACAGAATTCAGGAGTTTACAGATGAAGAAAAAAAAACAGGATTACCTGAAGATAAATATAATCCTGAACTAACAAATTTTCACCATCAGTTTATGAGCTCATTATTAAAACTTTCAGACGATAACATGAAGGGCAATTTTTATTAAGATATTTCTGTAAAGGTAATTGGGAATATGGTTAGAAGAGGCCAACAGGGAGAATAATTAATCTTTTGTCCCTAAACCCTCTGAGAAGGTTACTGAGAAGATGGGCTTATATGTGGACAGGGAAATCCTGGGCCAATAGGATCATTAGGGTGGAGAACAGAAGGGGATTTTTATGTTTTAACCACACCTTATCTTTCAGCCATTCTTCTCCCTTCTGAAAAAGTGGCTCAAGTCTTAAACATCATTAGGTCAGTTTCTTTACAGCTAAAACAATATTCAAATGAATGTTGGTTGAGTGAATGAATAAATGAATGGATGGAAGACTCTCTTTAGGAATTTCATATCACTCAAGGAATCAATTTATTTCCCAACAAATGTTTTTATCGGAGCCCCAAAGATCTAACCACTCATGCTTGCCTCTCAGATCTTTGGGTTCAGAGAAAGAATGTCCTGGAGAAGAAGGGTGTACAACCTAAAGCCTAAAGGGATTTACAAAGTCCTTTAATAAGACACAGCAAGCCTATTGACTTAGAACGATCTCCTAGAGGTTATCAAAAGCATGCATGTATGCACGTGCACACCCTTTTAAGAGTTAGAAAATATTTTTGAATTCTTGATACAAGCTTTCTAACCCCCATTACTAAGTCCCTCAGTTTCCTCTTTGCATAAGACATGATGGATAAGTGCTATAATATCTTTAAGTTATAATTTAGTAAAAAGTAATTTACTAAAGTAAATTAATAAATTTACATATTGCTTTTAGTAAAATTATATATTGCTTTTAGTAAAGTAGTAGCTTTGAAGTATAATTTAGTAAAATAGCTGAATGATTTGCAGAACCTTGATTTTAGTTCTTTTTCTATATTTGAGTAAATGTTTTTTTTTTTTAAACCATTTTACTGGGTAGGCTCGTGTGACTCAATTGGTTGGAATATCATCTTTTAAGTGAAAGGTTGCAGGTTCAATCCCCTGTCCAGATGCATATGGGAGGCAACCAGTCGGTGTTTCTCTCTCACACTGATGATTCGCTCTCTTCCGTCCTCTCTCTCTAAAAGCAATGAGGAAATGCCCTTGGGTGAGAATAAACAAAACAAAACAAAATCATTTTACTGGGTAGGAGAGGCTTTCGCCCACATATATAGGGGTTAAAGAAACCATTTACCTTCTAACACGATCATATTTTCACATGCTAAGGTTCATTTTGAAATGAACATTTTTATATCCATTTTGCTTTTCAAGGGTCTTTGAAAGATTTATTTAATTTTTAGGCATGAACAAAGGAGGAGAGCCAAAATTCAGAAGCTTAAATATTTTATTAAAATATTATACAATGATAAACAGGTTTCTTGCACTTCA
This sequence comes from Micronycteris hirsuta, assembly GCA_004026765.1. Classification (NCBI taxonomy): domain Eukaryota; kingdom Metazoa; phylum Chordata; class Mammalia; order Chiroptera; family Phyllostomidae; genus Micronycteris; species Micronycteris hirsuta. The sequence goes on from PVJI01019344.1 coordinate 20,930, forward strand.
ACATCTCCTCTACAATTTGATTTTAAAGTCATGTTTCAGCAAATTTTCAATATCCAATTAATATATTGGCCTGACACAATTTGCCTGGAGGTATGTCATTGTCATTTACTTTGTATTTTATATTATGCCATACATAATTTTATAGCTATGGTTATATGTAATAAGTTACTTCTTTTATATTAAGAGATAACTGATCTATGTGGTAAACAAGATATTTACAAATAACATATTTGTAATTATTAGTTTTTACGCTATAAGTACAAAATTATTGATTAATGGTTGTTCTACATACTTTTCTTTCCTGCTAAAATTCCTACTAATCCTTGATGTGTAGTATTTGCTATTCATTGGCTAGTGAGACAGAAGAGGGTTATTTAAGCTATAATGAGCAGTATAGCTATTGTAAGCATTGAAGGATGTCTCCAAATTGCCCCAGCCCTGACTTGATTTTGGTCTCTTGCTGTATTTGTCCGTCACCTGTTTTTGGATTTGGGATCTTTTTAAGAATCTAATGAAAGAACATACACACAACAGACCCTGATCTCTGCTCAAAGACCCCGCCATGAGAACCCCTGCACTACTAAAGAAAGAGGAAAGCAGGACAATGGAGAACAATTAGAGACCGTGAAGGAATCTAGACAAGAAGCCGTGATGGCTAATGTAAGGGTTAAACTTGCATCTGGACCTGAAAGATAAGCTTTGAAGGAATATAGATTTGCGTATATGAGGGTAAGGTGAAGTTTGAGGAGTGGAGAGAGGATCATAGTCACAAATCTAAGTCGAAGTTATTTTTACAATCCCTAAGTAATTTTGTGCTATCCTTGATCAGAAGCTGTATTCATTTTATTCATCCGTATTATCAAGTGCCTGACATCTTAAAATGTACCTCTGTTTGAATTCTTATTTTAAAAATATACTGACTATACTCTCCTGCTATCATACCTAAAATAAATTGTGATATGATATAATAATCCAACCACTTGAAGTTTAAAGTATACCTCCTAATATAGATAAATGCACCTTGTGAATCTTTCATTGTCCTATTACTTAGCACATAAGCCTAGCAAACTAAAAGGCAGGAAAAGAAACTAAGCTAGCTAGGGATGAATTACACCATTAGCAACTGCAGAAATTAAAAAATAAATTTATATGTCCTAGCCTAATGGATTCTAACCTATATTTCATATTTACTTCTTCACATTCCTCTTTATTGATTCTTCACTTCAGCCAAAGTGAACTGCTTGTTTTTTTCCATACATCCTTGCGATTTCCTACTTCTGAACTTTTGAATGTTCTAGTTCCTCCATTGCAATGCCCACTTCCATTCTCGACACTCCAGCTCTGCCCGTCAGTGGTGTTGGTAGCTGCCATCAGGGGACAAAGCTGCCTCCTAGGAGACTTCGCCACGTGGAATTCTCTACCTTCACATTTACTTCTATCCAGGATCTGACCTCCAGCCTTGCAGTCTCAGAAGGTGGATTGGACAGTTCCCTGAGAATAGAGCTACATACCCTAAACTAATTTACCAGGGTGTATGTCAAGTCAGAGTGCCAGCTCATCATCTGAATACATTTATCAGTTCATTGTATCTCTTTAGTTAACCGGTAAACTGATTTACAGTAAGAGATTTCTTTCATAGAGCTGAGTATTTTAAGTCTGTTAGCTATAATTCCTACAAACCTTTCAGCATTAGGGATACCTTTGTCAAAGGGACCCATGTATTGGTTTAAATTAACTTTTACAGGGACAGTATTTAGATAACCAGAAAAAATATTTGCCTCTTTGACCTCCCTTTTTTCTCTGCTTTCTTGGTTAATCAACCATCCTTTTGACTGGCACATTTTTTTTTCTTATCTTTCAAGGGGCATTCCATCCCTTCCAACCCCTCTGATTTCCTTCTTCTTAGAATACATATCGCTGTTTTCCCAAACAGCAGCAACATAGTATAGGTCAAATTAAGATTTTGCTATTGAAAAAACTTTAGGTTTGTCATTATGGCAGTGATGGCACTATAGTAAAAGTACAGGATACAGAATCAAAAGACCTGGGTTTGGTACCCAGTGAGCATCTGTGGAACTATCTGCTGAACTCCCCCCTTTCTCCTTCTTCTGGGACTTTTCCACCTTTCCCTATCCCTATAGCATGTGTAATCTCTTGCTGGATTCCATGAGCTAATGAATCTCCCTTTTTTCTAAGCAATTCAAATTGGGTTTTTATTACTTATAGTAAAAACTACTAGTTTCATATAGACACTCCATTTCCTCATAAACTGGAAAGAATAACACCTGTTTCCTATAATCTTTACCAGATTTAAATGAGATAATGAATTTTAAAAGTACCACGCAAATGTAAGTTATTCTCAGAACTGTGGTTATAATCCTTTTATTCAGTTTATTTTCTTTGAAGTCAGTGAAAGGCATTCTACTCTTAGGGTAGTACAATTATCTACTTTTATCATAATCATGGATGAAATGCTATAGAACAACACCTATTTTTAATTCTAGTATTTTTTTTAAAAAAGAATATAAATGTGTTCTTGAGGATCCTTATTTTAGTTTTTAATTTTTTTTACTTCCAGTGAGCTATCAATTATTTATTTTATATCTAGGTTTATGAAATAAATAAAAGGACAAGCTTACTGGCAAAACTGTATATACCTTTACCTAACAACACAGAGCTGAAAAGCAAAACTGTCTTGGAATATGTAGAGTTTAGCTCTGATGAGCTGGTCATACCTGAGTACGGAGAAGTAGGAAGCAGTAAGTTTATTAAAAATGCTTCTTCCCCCGTATTTCTTCATGAGTTCCATATCCTAAATGACCCTGGGTCATCTATGTGAGTACCAAGAATTCTATATTTGCAGTATTGGTTAAAAATGTATTAAGTTCTTTCCGATGTTAAACTAAATTTTTAAGGAGTTTGTCTTGAATCAGATCTTTGGGAAATCTGAAATTTGGAATGAGCACCTGTGCTTTTCCTGGGTCTTCTGAGATAAGAACTCCACCCCTGAGTGAATAGACTGCTCCACCTCTGCCTCTCCTTTAGTGAAGCCCAAAGTTGCTCCAGGATGTGTTAGTTCACCTTTCAACTGAATAGGAAAGTGAAGAAGAAAAGGAAGGGGAGAAAAGAAGAGAGAAAAGGAGAGAGGAAAGAAGGGTTGTTTCTGTTCACTTGTTTGTCAATTGATTTTATTCCTCATGCAGTTAAATTTGTTAGCACGTCCTTGAGAACAATGACATCGCTCTCCTTCTCCCCTAGAATTTTTATCTTTCACCTTCCTAGAAATATTGCAACTGCTTGTGTCCGTCTGGTGAAAAAGGAGGAAGTATGAACTTGTGTCTGTAAAAGGGAAAACTCTAGCAGCAGTAGGAGCAGCTTAGTTTATTTGGATGTTGTGTTGTGACCATTCAAGGCCAGACAGATTCATGAAATTTGGGCAGAAAGAAGAATATTCACCGAGCCGTTGGGAGGTCTGACATGCCTTTATTCACAGCTGGGCAATCCACTCACGCTGCAAGCTGCGTGTCCCCTGTGTGTCACTGCATGTCACACTGCATGTCTCTGTTCCCTTGTGTGGCACCCAGTGGAGACCCCCTAACTCCCTTACATACTAAAATATAGACATATAGTATATATGATTCATACTGTTATACAATGTATAACAGAATCATATGATAACAATGTATAACAATATGATTTATATACTAAAATGTAGACAAAGCCGGCAGAAAGCCAGAATACATTGTGTAACAGCAAGCCCATTCAAGACTATGGGAACCACTTATCAGGCCCATTCTCAAGGTTATGGGAAACTGCTTCCCTTAGTTGCTCAGACATCTGAGTGAGAAAGTCAGGCTGCCTCCGTTTACCCTACAGATGTTGATTTATTTTTTAAATTTATATTTATAAATGTATGAAATATTTATAATATTTATAATTACTCTACTAAGACAATAATTGTCTTTATATACAACAGAGAAGAAAATAAGTAGAGAAAAGAGCCTGGAAAAGACAGAAAATGGGGGAGGGTATAGTCTGCTTAGAGTCCAGATGAAGAAAAAAAGGGTTGTGGAGACCCAGGAGAAAAGACTCATGATTGAAAAATTTAGGGGACATTAAGAACTTGGGAAAAGTTTCAAGGAGTACTGTTAAGCTCTCTGGAGATTGAAAAAAAAAGGGGGAAGAACACTTAGGAATGCAGGGAAAGGGTGCAAAGAGTACCTTGTCTGCCTCTTTTTCTCCTGCCGGTGGTCCTTTCTTCCTTGAAGCCACTGCCCGAAAGAATGTTTAAAAAGCTTCTGGCCATAAGAAGAGGAAAGTAGAGCTGTCCATCTCTATGTAATCAGATCAATATTTTCCTCTTTTTGTCCTCTGTCCGAAGCAGTCTGCCTTGCGGTGTCTTAGATGGGCGATGAGGGAGAGCTCTGTGATTAGAGTCTGGGGTCAGCACAGAGGTTCCTTTGTGTTCCAGGGTTCCACAAGTACAAGTCAGTAGAGAAAGCTACAATGTCTTCAAACTGCATGCTTTTAAAATTTTTTTATTTGTTTTTAATGCCTTTTATAAACAGATGTGCCTTTTGTTCTTGAGGGAAGTGGAACCGAAGAACTTTGTCTTTTCACATCAGGAAAACTAAGCTATTCTCTATCATGGGCCTTAGATGAAAATGGTATTCCTCTGACACCTATGTCACAGTCATTAAGATCTGCTTACTGCAGGTAGTAAACTTTTATGCTTGAAAAGTAATTCCAGTCCTCAGCAAAGCATCACACAAAACCTGTGTCTATAAAAAGGAAAACTAGCAGCAGTAGGAGCAATTTAGATTATTTGGATGTTGATTTATTCTTAATGTATTTATAAATATATATGTGTACATATATGTATATATATGTTCTACTGAGACAATAAGCATCTTTATATGTAACAGGCTGTATCTCTTCAATGCTTAGGATTATAGCCACATGGAGGATGAGAGAGGCAGTTCCGTAGTTCTTAACTTCTAAGTGAAGGCCAAGACTCCCAAGGATTTTATTTCTGGGGTCTTTGTATCTCCCAGTCATTCTGGATTATAAAATAATAATGTATTCATTATCAATTGGCTGGAAAGAAATCCTAGAAATTTTATGCTGTGTCACAAGACTTCCTGGAAGAATTGGAATTAATTTCTAGATCACACCCACAAATAGGATTACTAGAAATAAGTACAGTAAACCTCTATAAAAATAATGATAATGCTGGCTTATATACTATGCTGCTATCAGTCTAAATGTTGGTGTTTTGTAGACAGTTTATCTTTACTCCCTGGTAACTTTAAAAATGTTTTGCTTAATTCATAGAAAGTCAAGGTTTGAGGGAGGGAGGAATGGGGAGTTACTGTTGAGTGTTTGGAATGATAAAAAAATTCTAGAAGTAGGTAGTGATGGTAATTCTACAACACTGTGAGTATACTTAAAGCCACTCGATTCTATTCATTGGCATTGGGTTGTGGAGGAGGGAGTACAGATGAGAGGGGGATTTTGCCATAGCCCACAGATGAACGCCTAGAGAGGTAGCTGAAGGAACCATTGCAACAAGAGCAGGAGATGTTCTGAGGTTTTTCTTACTTTTCCTGAGGTAGAAATCCTGGGATAATGTTGGAATCCAATTACAACTTTCTTTAAAGACTATGATGGGGTAAAGTTTCACTCCCTGAGCTATTCAATAACACTTATGCTTTGCCTCAGGCTTTGTTTTCTAAGGGACCTGGTCTAGGACTGTCCGTGAGAAGGAAACTCTTTTACTTGATGGCGTCAAGGGTATCAGGCCCTAGAGATCTTGAATGACAAAGACACGAAAACAGTTGAAAATATGAGGGCAGAAATGGGAATTAAAGAAAGGAAGAATACTGAAACTTCACCTGTCTATAATTTTGCTCATATCCTACCATACCAGGCATTGGCTTTATTAGCAGTAGTTTCCAAAGATTCATCATAGAAACATGAATAGACATTGATGGAAAGTTGACAGTGCAAAATGTGTGTCCATGTTTGGGTTAAGACATTATTGAATCTGAGTCAGAACTGTATTTCAAGCATCCCGCTGATAGACTGGAATTTTTCTTTTTCTTTTCTTTTATTTTTTTCAGGAGAATGAAAGCTGGACTGGAATTTTTCTTAACTACTTGATAGGAAGGGTCTTAGAGATCTTCTAATCCAAAATCCCTCGAACTATACGTGATGAAACAGATTATCTATGAAGGCATGGATTAAATGACTAAAATAGTCGATGGCTCTAAAGAAACTGTTACCAGTTAGGGTTGAATTCCTTCTGCAGTTAGCCTATAGCTGAAGTCACCAAGAATGCATTATAAGTCTACCCTATCTTTTATAGTTCTGTGACTTCCAAAGATGGCCTCGTACTACCAGAGATACTCTTTAGGCATATGCTTCCCAATTAATTGTTACTCTATATTATGTTTCAACTGTAAAGATAGAGCCTAAAGAGTCTTTCTGTATTGTGGATTTTATTAATTTTGCTGAAGCAAACATCTTGGTTAAATTTCAATACTGTGGAAAGAAAATGTTTAATAAGTTACCATGCTCGGGTTACAGAATACATCCAATAAGCACTATGCACTATTTAGTATCTACTACGAGTGTTTTAGCTACTACACAGAGAGTGGAGATGGCACAGATGAATATTTACAGACTTTACCCTCAAGAAGTTTACTTTCTCTTAAGGGAGGGGGTGAACCTTTATCAAAATGCTGTGATAGCCCTGACTGGTGTGGCTCAGTTGGTTGGGTGTCGTTTAGCAAAGCAAAAAGTTGCTGGTTCGATTCCCGTCAGGGCACATGCCTGGGTTGCAGGTTTGGTCCCCAGGTGGCGCTCCTACGAGAAGTAAACAATCAGTGTTTCTCTCTCATACCTGTTTCTCTCCTCTCCTTCATCCTCTCTTCCTCTCTCTATCAATCAATCAATCCATAAAAATCTTTTTTAAAATGTTATGATACAAGTTAGAATATTCTGAGATGAACCAGAAGAGATATCACATCCAAGCCTATTTTATCCGTAAATGTAGGGGATGGATAGCTTTGTCTTTAAATACCTGAGATGGGTAGGTTGTCCCTGTATAACAAATATATAACCTGCATATTGGATGCAAATTCGCAAAATATTTTTCTTCATGTTAGTGTGTTAAGGAATGTAGATGCAAGAGGTGTTCCTGGAATTCCGTGGCTCATTAATACACAGAAGCTTTTTGAATGGGCAGATGAAGTCAGAATTGACCCAAATAATCCAGAATATTCTGATTTAATGGAATTTATTATGGTAAGTTATAGCAAATATCATTTCTGGAAATATATTCTGTTTCTTAGGCTCTGCCTCATTTACACCGCCATAGTTTGCTGCCCAGTTTTCTAGGCAGTAGGAGAAATGTAACTCTGAGGCCTGAGGGTTGGTACTTTGCCACTACTTAGCCCACAGCACATCCTAACAGCTAACCTTCAGGCTAGCATCTGTTGTACATCTACTGAGTGCCAGGTGTATTATTAGATGCTAGGGATATAGAGAAGACTTGTAGACACATTTCTTCCCTCAGAGACTCCATTGTCTATTCATGTCTCCTGCTCTTTCTTCGAGCCAACTGAACTGCTCGTAGAAATATGATACATGTGCCCCAAATACACTTTCTTTACATCTTTATCCATGTCATTCCCTCTTTCTAGAAGGCCACCCGCAGAGGCTATCTTACCCGTTCTGCAAATCTGTAAACATTTCTTTGGCAATATAAGTTAAATATGTGCTCATCTTTCCTTACCCTCCTGTTAACTTTTCTCTCTTTATAAATGTTTATGGTTCTATTTTCATTATGCCTTAGGTTGTAGTTATTCATTAATGTGTCTTAACCCTCCTTGTGGAACTACAGTTAATAAATTTTTATCTCTTTTATAGCAACTGGTACTTTTCCTTGCATGTACCATGTACTCCTATTTGCATTCACTTAATAAAGCAATGCTTAAAGAGATAATTGCAGTTAAGTTTCCCTAGATCAGAGCCTCCCAACTGATGTGCCGAACTGGTTACATGTGTACAGGTATATTCTCTCTTAATATGTAGGATAACCAGATACAGACAGACTCATCTTTCAACCCAGCGTGCAATACATTTTTAATGTATGATATTTTAAAGTTTGCTTGTTTTTAATATTTTTATTTTTGAATTACAGTTGATGTACAACATTATATTACTTTCAGGTGTACAACCCTGTGATTAGACATTTATATAGCTTATGAAGTGATCAACCCAATAAATTTAGTACTCGTCTGGCACCATATGTAATTATTACAATATTATTATTTTTAATTATATTTTATTAATTATGCTATTACAGTTGTCCCAATTTCCCCTGCTATTTCCCCCCTCCATCTGGTACCCCCATTCCCTCCAGCAATCTTGCCCCCCTTAGTTCATGTTCATGGGTCGTGTGTATAAGTTCTTTGGCTTCACATTTCCTGTATTGTTCTTAATGTCCCCTGTCAATTTTGTACCTACCATTTATGCTTCTTATTCCCTGTATCTTTCCCTCACTCCCCTACTTCTCCCTCACAATTGACAACCCTCCAAGTGATCTCCATATCTATGATTCTGTTCCTGTTCTGCTTGTTTGCTTGGTTTGTTTTGTTGATAGTTGTGAATTTGTTGTCATTTTAATGTTCATAGTTTTGATTTTCTTCTTTTTCTAAAATAAGTCCCTTTAACATTTCATGTAATAATGGCTTGGTGATGATGAACTCCTTTAGCTTTACCTTGTTTGGGAAGCACTTTATCTGCCCTTCATTTCTAAATGATGGCTTTGCTGGATAAAGTAATCTAGGTTATAGGTCCTTGCATTTCATCATTTTGAATACTTCTTGTCAGTCCCTTGTAGCATGCAAAGTTTGTTTTTTAGCAATCAGCTGAGAGTCTTATGGGAACTGCTTTGTAGGTAACTGTGCTTTTCTCTTGATGGTTTTAAGACTCTCTTTTTATCTTTAATCTTTGGCATTTTAATTATGATATGTTTTGGTGTGGTCCTCTTTAGGTCCAACTTGTTAGGGATTCTCTGTGCTTCCTGGACTTGTATGTCTATTTACTTCACCAAATTAGGGAAGTTTTTTTTCATTTTTCCAAATAAATTTTCAATCTCTTGCTCTTCCTCTTCTCCTTTTTGCGTCCCTATGGTTCGAATGTTGGTACATTTGGAGATGTCCCAGAGGCTTCTTATTGTATCCTCGGTTTTTTTTGTTTTGTTTTGTTTATTTTTTTATTTTTTGGCTGTTCTGATTGAATGCTTCTTTCTTCTTTATGTTTCAAATCATTGATTTGAATCTCGGCTTCATCCTCTCCACTATTGGTTCCCCGTTGATGTTTCTTTATTTCACTTAATATAATCTTCACTTCTGCCTGGATCTTTTTTATGCTGTTGCTATAGTCATTGAGTTCTTTGAGCATCCCAATAACCAGTGTTTTGAACTCTGTATCTGAAAGGTTGGTTATCTCCATTTCATTTCTTTTTTTTTTTCTTCTGGAGTTTTGTTCCGTTCTTTCAATTGGGCCATATTTCTTTGTCCCCTCAATTTGGCAGCCTCCCTATGTATTAGGTGCTGCTGCTTTGACTTCTTGTCTTACTAGCATGGCCTACTGTGGAAGGGGAGACCCATCTGGATGAGTGTGGCTTCTTTACATCCTTGGTTTTCAGACTTTCATACAGCTCAATTTTCTGATGGTTCTGGGTGATATTTGTTTTGTAGTCTAATAGTAATTTTTTCTGTAGTTGTGTAAGGAAGTGAAGCATGTTTTCCTACACTTCCATCTTCTCAATAGACATTTAGATTGCTTCCATTATAAAATAGTTGCCTCAGTGAATGTTATTGTATGTATCTTTGGGGCATATGTGTGAAGATTTTAGGTCAGAAGTCTCCAAAGTGGAACATATGTAATCCAGGGAATATATTGCTTTGGTCTGCTCCATTTAAGAATTGTTCTCCTGTTTTTGTTCTCCTTCCACCATCCTCTCTGATCCTCTGGTTTGTCCTCCAAGTCACAATATTATTAACTATATTCCCTATGCTGTACTTTACATCCCATTACTATTCTGTAACTACCAATTTGTACTTCTCATCCCTTCATCTTTTTCATCCATCCCCAACCTTCCTCCTATCTGGCAACCACCAAAATGTTCTCTGTATCTGAGTCTTTTTATGTTTGGTCATTTATTGTGTTTTTTAGGTTCCACATATAAGTGAAATCATCTGACATGTGTCTTCCTGACTTATTTCACTCAGCACAATATCTTCTAGGTCTATCCATGTTGTTGCAGATGGCAAGGTTTCATTCTATTTTATGACTGGATCATATTCCATTGTATATATACATCACTTCTTTATCC
>PVJI01019345.1:0-31272 GCA_004026765.1 Micronycteris hirsuta
ATTACTAGAGAAAGGTTTGATTTAAGTGACTAGCAAATAGAACAGACTTAAATTAAAATCACAAGCAAGAAGAGTGGACTTAAAGAGATCACAGGTAAAAGACAATCAAGGCCAACACAGCAGAAGCAAGTGACAAATCCAATTGGCTAAGTGATAGCGGCCAGTGTCTTAAAACTAGATACTTCAAAAACCTCTAATTGCGGTTTCCAGTGACTGGGCTTAATTCACAAAAGAGATCAACTTTAGAAGTCTAGCTACATCACATGCACAGGTCTCACTTCCAATATTGTGTTAATTTGCTCAACCAGGGTTGACTTCGTACCTACCAGGAGCTCTGGATATACAGCAGTCAAAGAAACCGACAACAGTCCCTACCATGGGAATTTCAACCGTGATGTCAGAACTCAGGGCCTTACAGTGGGAAACAGCGACTAAGGGGACATGAGGGGGCCTTCTGAAGTGTTAGTGATATCCTCTTTCTTGACCCGGGGCTGTTGAAATGGATGCGCTTGGATTGCAATCATTCATCCAGCTGTTCACCAAAACGTGTGTGCCCTCCACATGCAAGTTACTATTCAATAAAAATGAACAAAATATGCCCTGGTTGGGCAACTGAGTTTGTTGGAGTGTCATCCCGTGCACCAAAAGGTTGTAGGTTCGATCCCTAGTCAGGGCACATACCTAGGTTGGAGGTTCCATTCCCAGTCAATAAAGGATGGGGGTGGGGGGTGTCTCTCTCTCTTTCCCCTCCTCCCTACCCCCCCCTTCCTGAACTCCTCCTTCCCTCCTTTTCCCAGGCAGTGAATATATCTTAAGTGAGGATTTTTTTAAAAGAACAAAAAATCCCTCTGCCTTCATGGTGCTTACAATCTAAGGGGGGGGGGGGACAATATGCAAGATAAATTAAGGTAAGATGTACAGAATGCAAAAAGATGTTCAGGAGAAGAAAAGTAAGTCAGGTAGAGGAGACAGAACAAATCAGGAATGGGCTGCAATCTGAGTGGCCAGAGGAGTTTACAAAAATGTGACATCTGAGCAGAGATTCACAAGTAGTCAAGAACAAGCCAGGCTCTCCGGGAAAAGAACGTTCCAAGCAAAAGGAAAAGAATTTGCAAACGCTGAGGTCAGAGGGAGGCTGGGAGAGTGTGAGGAATAGCGAGAGGGCCAGCGTGTGGCTGGAGCAGACTAACCAAGGGGCAGAGAGGTAGATGAAGTCAAAGAGGGGATGGGCACTAGCGTCCTAAGTGCTAGATGCTCGTAGAAATCTGCTAAGGAAGGGGTTTTCAATCAGAGGAGTGGCAAGATTTAAGGGTCTAAAATATTCAGCCTGCTACTGATTCCAGATATACAGAAATCCTTTAAGGAAAAAAAAAAATACAGTTCAACTTTCATAGTGACAGCACAGTACACGTAAGAGTGCTTACGAGAGACACTGAGACTCCCCATTTAGAATCATGACATTTGACCCACGTATTTGATAAATGAGTCAGAGAACCAACACCAGCATATTTTCTAAAACAAACAAACAAAAACAGAAACAAATGAACATGCTTTCTGACTCTGAGTTTCTTTCCCCACTATAACGCCTTTTGTAATTAAGCAAAGTGCAGACTGTCAGTTTTCCTTCATTTAGTCATTTCACAAGTATTTACAGAGTAGCCTACTATGTGTCCAGCAGAAGTGAATTATTAGATGGAGGGGCTGACCCTCAAAGTCAACAACAAGCCACTCTGGTTCAAGGAGTTAAGTTACCAGAGGGACAGGCACATCGGAGGGGCATGTGACCTTAAGGTTGAGGCATGCAGTAAGGCTTCCTAGAAAAAGTGACAGCCGAGGTCACTTTTTCTAGGAACCCATAGGAGAAAGAGCTTGGGTCAAAAGAGACCAAAAATAACACAGCACCCTGGCACAGTTAACTGATCAAGTTACTAGCTGGACCACCAGGTAACTTCAAAATCCCTGCTCTTACTCACGAGCCCACATAATACTGGTAAACTACACTATGGGTTGTCAAAGCATCTTTCTCTAAATGGTTTATAACTGGCATTACTCCCAAAGAATAAAATCTCTAATTCTGATTACACTGCTTTGGAATGTGAGATCCTTTGGGGCTGCAATTAGTTTGGCCTTGTCTAGAAAAACAGCTTGCAATCCAAATTAAAAGAAAAATGATTAACTGGTTTAGGAAACCAGGTTGATTCACTTCAGCCAGACAAATCAGTAAGTGATGCACGCGCCAGGTTCCTATGTCGGCCGGGGAGGTGTTTCAAAAGAGCAGGATTCCTCCATCTGGGCACTACCGACATCTAAGTCAGGGCAATAATTTTCAATGGGGCTGTGTATTATAGGGGGCTTACATGCCATTAGTAAGTCCCTTCCCTGGGGATGTGAAAACCCAGAATGTCTCAGACATGGCCAAAATCACCCCCAAGTTGAGAAACACTGCAATAGACAGGAAACCACAGCCCTTCTGGAGTTTTTGAAGGAATACTAGGGAGAGTAGAAGCAAGAAGGGAGGTAAATGGCTACTGCCCCTAACCCATGACACTTCCGTGTCATTCAATAATGAACCAAAATGGTCATGACCAGAGGAAAATCAACCCAACCATTGGCCCCACTTTTCCCAAGGCTTATGCAACCACTATCAACTCTGAGACAAGAACTTCAGATTTGAGGTGATTAAGAGATAACTGCTACCAAAAGGAAATGGGATGAAGGGCTGAGAGGAAGAAAAAGAAGGCAGGAATCTAAATGGGCAAGGGTGGGCCACCACACAGGTTTATTCTACCTCTTTCAGGTTTCACTTTCTTTGCCAGTCCAGAGCCTGCCCCCAAAGATGCTATGTCAGGCTGCAATGCAGGAGACTGGAGGCTTGGAGACCCAGAAGAGCCTATAGCAACTAGGAGGAAAGAGAGGAGGGTCCCAAGCTCTGAGGATGCCAGTCCCCAGACACCTGTGTAGGAGAAGGTCTCCATATCTCAGTCATCCCCTCATGTCCAAGATCAAGGTCTGCTGATAAATGCTTGAGACTCTCTGGGGTATTTTATTCTATGAAAGAAATTGATCCCAGGGCCCATCCTCAATTACATCTTCCTGTACAACACAAGTCAACACACAGAATTCCTTCCCAAAGATTTGTACATTTCACACTCAATTGTCCTCTTTCTCCAAGGTTAAGATTTTATGGTTCAGTAGTAGGCAAAGCAACAGAATTTTTCACATATGGAATCTTTGTTTGTGAAAGCTTATGCAAGAGTAGAAGTGGAAATCCTTGCCTAAAATGAAGTTAAGGGATTTCCATGGCTTTTAGTGAGCCAGGTAATGGCTTGTATCTGTACCATTCTTGAGAGATTGTTGGGGACAATTTATGAAGCCAACAAAGCTATTACAGGGAAGAATTTAATGTAGATTGTTTATCCCCTTTCAATTTAAGACCCAAACTTCAAATGCACTTTGTGCATCACAATTCAATTACTGCATGAAATCAAATAGCATTGAATTCCATGCTTCCATTACAAATGGGAAAGGATGAGAGGGGACAAGATGCCAAGACAAAAGGTTCTCAAAACTTTGCTACAAAATCTGCCTCTCCATGGTACGCTCATCAACATGTCCTATGAGCCTCTGGATCCCTTCTATGTCGTCTGCTTTCCAAAGGCCCTGGCTTCTAATTGCCAAAGAAAAGCAGCTAATTCACAGGAGCACTCAACTTAGTACCCATGATGCTATTCAAGATACAATGAAATTTCTTGATTTCTTTCAAAGCAACACATATACTGGCAAAATTTCCATTTTTCCTGCTTCTTCCTCAACCCCAATAACAAATATAACAAATATAGTTCTCCATGACTTTAAAACTAAAGGGGAGTATCAAAACACCATACCATTTTAACTCGCTAAAGCCAACATGCATTTGTGTGGACACCTCATGTAGATTCAGGCCTTCTCCAGCAAGCAGTGTGAATACACCAGCATTTTTCAATTCACTTCTACAACCCATTACAATGGGCTAAAGTGAAAAGACTGCAAGGATATGAAACAAATCTTTAATTAGTTAATAAAAAAAAAAACTAATGCCATTAATCCAGCAAATTCTTCCCTGAATGTAACAGGTCAAGAGGAAGAGAAGGAAGCAGGAGTTTCTAAATCTGTTATGGCTCTCTGAGTCCTATTTTTCACAAGTTGTATTTGGGCCAAACAGGAGCTTAATGTATTCTAACACCTATAATAAAACACAAACCATTCTGTACAATTATATCCATGATTTCTCCACCAAGCATAAAAGTCGTGTATGTATCAATTTACCATTTTTGGAAAAACTGAGGCATGGTTTTGACTTCCCATAAAACAAGTTTTGAGGCAGTCATCTCCCAAGCACTGGGTCTGTTGCCTCTGGCCCTGAGAATTTGGGCCTTAATCTCCTCACCTATAAAATGGTAATAACAGTATATACCTCCATGGGTTGCGGTCAGAATTATATATTACATTTAGGAAGCACTTAATAAATTGTGACCAATACTACTATTACCACTATTCTACTTTCCCCTGGGTTTTCAGGAAGCACAGAAACAACTAGCATGGACTGTTCAACTTAAGAGGAACAAAAACATTTTACAACGTGTGATCCAAGAAATATTTACAAAAACTGCACCAGAGAATCAATCTACTTCTTGCAATAAGGGCTACAAGAGATTAAGACAAAGAAATAAGTCACCAACATAGAATATGAAGTCAATGTCCCAGGGAATTTTTATACAAAGTTTAGGCAAATATATTTATAAGATAGTTTAAGCACAGGTTTGTTTTTTTAGCACTAAAATACTGTGAATATAGGGCACTTCACAACCCAACAAGAGTAGGTGGTGAGGAAACATACAAAAAGAGCAATAAATATCATTTTCTTTATCAGAGAGGACAATAATTTGTTTATATATCCATGGGTTCCTGACTTAAATAACAATGACCCAAAATACTTATAAATCACACTGCCTTCCCATGGGGTAGATGATCTCATGTTTTGCTGTGCTTTGTAATAAGAAATTGATTTCTCTCTTCTAGTGAAGACATATCCTTGAAAACCGCCAAAATTCTGCCTTACAAAAATATTAGTGCTCTACAGATAAACTTTTCATAGAGAAAAACGATAAAATTATCACAAAATAGCACTTCAGAGGCAGAAATATACCAATATACCTTTCAGGGTTCAAGATAGTGTTAGACCCTCAAAGTTGAGATACAGCCCCAATTCGGGGCGGGGGGGGTGGGGAGCAAATAAACCATTCCCTAAAGAGTTACAAAGGAAAGGGGCATGGGAGGTGGGAGTGTGACAAGGCCTGCAAAGCCATCTCTGTGGCTTCCACGGGACTCTGTGCTATCACACAAAAGACATGACAGGTGTCAAGAGACCACATCATCGCAGGGAGGTCCTCCCCGTTGATAATGCCCCTCCTACAGCGAGCATAGTACCCTGTGCACAGCAGGCAGTCGGTAAGGATCTGCTGTGCATAAAACAAAAAGCCAAAGGAACCTATGCAAAGAAAAAACAGGTTAGGTCAATGCAATGGTACATACAGTGGCAAAATAAAAGTGGTTAAAACACCATTAAAGGTTACTTCTCTCTCCCATTGATGAAGCTCAGAGGTAGGGAGGTCTGGGGATGGTGACACCCTCCATAGTAACTGGGCTCCCGTGGTAGGTACCTTTGAATAAATTAGGAAAGGTACCTCTCCTGGTGAAGGCAGCCTTGTAAGTCCATGGCTTAGAGTAAACACAAAATCCTTTTGAGAACAGTAAAAGGCCCACCATTTCTCCAGGTACATGACTTGGGAAGCTAGCCACTTAACCTCTTAGCCAGAGGCCCTTCTGCAAGAAATAATCTGCACAATTGTATATAATATATTCTGTTTATATATGTAGTGCTGCCTGGACTGCTTCCACCTTGTAGTTCTGCCATCTTCTGCACATAATACCAACTGGCTAAACTCAGCCATCATGCCCTCTTCCAGCCAGCGGCAAGGAAGAACAGATAATAGACGTTCCTCCTTCCCTTTAAGGAAACTTCCTAGAAATTGCACACCATTTCCATTTATGTCCCATCAGCTTAAATGTAAATCATACCTAACTCCTGAGGCCAAAGGCCAGTCTTTATTCCACACACCTTTACATCTACCCAGAAAAATACAGCTTCTATCATTGAGTAAAGAAGAAAATTAGAAATCTTTACTCCAGAATCCAAGGTTCCATTAATACACTGCATAAGACAAAAGGTAGGCTGGGGCCTCTTCTTGAGGTTTCCAAAGTATGGCACAGTTTAAGTCTCACAAAATGTATTATTAGTTGTACTGCTCATACTTTGGAAAAAACAGAAAGAACTTACTAGAAAGGATTTTACAGAACATTCAGTTCAAATATCTCATTTGAATATTAATGTTTTATAACATTACCACTTTGCACAGATACATAATGCTGTATTTTAAAAATATGGCATTATCATTCTTTTGTAACCTACCAGTCCTTTGTTAATTATTACAACAAATGCTTTAATGCCTTTTTAACATTTAAATTAAATCACCCATGCAATTAGCACAATGTCTAATAACAAATGGAAATGGGCACATAGCTTTTACAGGCCATTTAATGAGAGTGTGGATGCCTCATTGCCGCTTAATAGATAAGGTGACCACCTTCTAGAAACCAAAACCTAAGACACACTGCCTGCCACACAGAAATGATGGCGACCACAGCTGAACACTAAAGCCGGCACGTAAAATCTAACTATATTTCACTACAAACATTACTTTGAAAAAACCTGTAGTATACTAACTGGGAGAAAAAGGATGAGAAATAGAATAACCTGAATATAAACTCTATGGGGAAGGTTATCTACCTATCTCATTCTCTCCTGTACCTCCCCTTGCATACCAAGTACCTACAGGGTACCTACAGGGACTTAAAAAATATTTGTTGCTTCAAAGAATCTGTCAAAATTATGATAGGAACTTATGACCCAAAGACAAGCATTCAAAGATTTTGCAAAAGATATGGAAAATCAAAACAAAACAACAAAATGCCTGAAAGAAGAAAGGGGGGCTGGGGGTACCGAATAGGAATTCCTGAAGTTGGTAAAATGTTAATAGTGCTCAGCATACACAAACTGCAGGAATAAAGAAACATCATTCTCTAATCTTATTTCCCACAGAGCATTTTAGTCAATAAACTGTCAACACGCAATTGATTGTAATTGCTGAAGTCGCTACATGACTTCCCACGCCTGCGTTTGCGGTTCTGCCACCTCCACATTAGCAGTGCCCACACAGAACAAGGCGTCCGTAGGTATCAGTGGGCAAGGTATTGGCAGGGAAGGAAAGAGCACGGCTGTTTAGGGATTTTGCAATTCTTTGGTGTTTTCTCTTTTAAAAAAATATCTTCAGCGACAAAATGTTAGCATATAGTATTAAATGTGAGCTCTGGTGTATTTTCTCTATGTAGAAAGTTTCCATAATTCAATTTTTTTAAATATAATTATGACAATTAAACTAGAAAGAAAAGCTTTTTCCAAGAAAATAATGGTAACTTTCTACCTAACAGTTTATCTATCCCTTTAAACTGACAGGTAACATCTTTGAAAGTTTAAAGAGACAGACACGATTCGCACTTGGCACTCCGGGAAGAGGGTGAGGACAGGAAGACGAGAGCGCCACTGGAAAGCTGTGTCATGAGCAGGAGAGCAAGGGGAAAGCTGTGCTAAAAGGCCGTGGGGCCACTTACAGCTGGTGACGGTGACACGGAGTTTCTTCTTACGTCTCTTCCACATTCTCTCATTTCTGTTTATTTACTTTTATAATGGAGATACTAGTAAATTATCAATAATTGATACCAATACTATCATTTAAACAAGGAGGAGGTTTAAATATATATTCAACCACATCAATTATTAAAACACTCAAGTGGAAAAAGCTGAAGTTCGTAAGTATTAGCTATCTCCCTTTTCATATATGTGAGATCTGTCCAGAAACTATCCAGTCATGCACTATGAAAAAGCCATTTATTGAAGAAGAAACACTGTACACAGGACAATGGCACCTCAGTCCCCTTCAAAGCTGGCACCTTGGGACTCACACAGTTTTCCCAGCTTCCCTTCCACTGTTCAAAACACTCCGCACAACCCTTTGTTGGAATCACCATCAGCTGTCCGTCGTATTTTCCTGAATCTCATCAACGGTTGAATTCTCTTCCCTTTCAAAGGTGATTTTAGTTTTGGGAAAAGCCAGACATTGCAGGACACCAAATCTGGACTGTCGGGGGCTGAGTCACCTGGGTGATTTGATGTTTCACCAAAACTCTCTGCATGAGACGTGATGTACGAGCGGGTGCATTGTCGCGACGAAGCTGCCAATCACCAGCTGCCCATAGCTGCAGCCTTCTTCCGTCATATTGTGTCTCACAACCAGTGAACAACATTGACGTACTACTCTTTATTAACTGTTTGGCCTGGATGAGTGTACTCGTGGCATACAAAATACACAGTTAACCCAGTTTTGATCTTGCTTTGACTTTGCTGAGCCTTCTTCGGACACAGAGAACCAGGCAACTTCCATTGGGATGACTGGACCATCATTTCCACGTCATAGCTGTAGACCCACCATTCATCTCCGGTTATGACCTTCCTGAGGAAATCTGGTTCACTGGTAGAAGCTTGAATCAAATCAGTAGCAATTGCAGCACCATGTTCCTTCTGTTCCGGTAGCAGAAGCTGCAGAACAAATTTTGCCATGACACGTTCCATGCCAAGATCCTGCGTCAAAATCTCGGACACAGTAGTTTTGGGATTCCCCAGATCAGCCTTTAGTTCTCTCAATGTTGACTGCAGCCCGCACACGTCCAACATTCTCAGGTGTTCTGCTTGTTGCAGGCCTTCCAGAATGTGGATCACTTCCAACAGATTCTTGTCCATCTTTGAAGCGCTTGTGCCACACTTATTTGCACTTCACTCACTGTATCATCCCAAAAAGCCTTCTGAATCATCTGCATGGTTTCCACAGACAAATGTTCAAGCTTAACACAAAATTCAATGTAGATGCGTTGCTCTACTTGCTCAGTCATTTGGAATGCAACAGCCACACAGTACACATGCTCACTCAATGGCATCTGCCACCCCCACTGACTAGCACAGGGAAGTAGTCATTCCACATGTACATTCCAGTCCACTCTCCTAGGCTGCCAGGTTACACTGATGTCGCAAAAACCGTTCTGGCTATATTAATAATGGCTGGACTTTTTTCATCATATCTAAGTTTCTTTGTAATCAACAGAAGAGCCTTCTTTACTAAATGCACAACTGTGTCATTCTGCAATGCTCTGGCTCAAACTTGGAGGGACTGCCCTCCAACTAACTAGAGTGAGACACTCACAGTGCCTTTGCCAACATCCCTAATTCCTGCCTCATCCCCCTGGCTCTGTGCTTCCCCCGGTGTGGTCCTAGGACAGCAGCCCCCTGGGAGACTGTTAGAAATGCCACGATTCTAGTCCCACTCCAATACCTCAGGGATGGGACCCCGGTAACCGTGTTGGAACAAGTCCTCCACATGACTGATCCAGGCTACGGTTTGAGACCTGCTGGCCTGACTGACTTTCCCACATAAGAGATTCCTTCAATTTCAGGTAGTTAAGGAGTAATAATAATCATTAAAAGTAGAGATTGAAAAAATGTTTCCATAAAGGCTAAATAGTAAACACTTTAGACTTCACAGGTCAAGGGGCAAAAAAATTCAGGTAGGTAACTACTTAAATGTAGTTATTTAAAAATGCAAAAAACCAGCCCTGGCCAGATAGCTCAGTTGTTTAGAGCATCATGCCCAATACACCAAGGTTGTGTGTTCAATCCACAGTCAGGGCACATACAGTAGTCAACCAATGAATGCATAAATAAGTGGAACAACAGGTTGATATTTCCCTCCCTCACTTCAAAAAGTAATAATTTTTTAATTTATTTTTTAATTTAAAAAATAATAATTTTTTTAATTTAATAAATGATAAAAAAATAAAAGTATAAAAACCACTCCTGGCTGAGGGCTATACAAAGGCAGGTGGCTAGTCATATTTTCTTACACTGATCTAGAGTTTGGGGTCAACATTTAGATCACAAGCATTTTCTGCCTCCCCCTTGCACTAGCTGTATCCCCTGTGTGCAGACTGCCCCCTTCCCTCAGTGGGCTCCTCTGAGTCTGTAGGGCTGCCGGAAGGAGCCCCAACTGAATAGACTTAAAGCCCAAAGCCAGCCTTACACATGTACACTGCTGAAGTGACCTGCCTACTGCTGGATGCTTTGTTTGCACGGTGGTATTACTACCGAAGTTAACTTCCTTCTAACAGATTTAGCATCCAAACTGGACAGATCTCATGATAATCCTTTTAATTTTTCTGTTTGGTTTGTGTTCCTCCTAGGCTAGTCCTCTCAAATGCCACATGAAAAATACTCCGTTTCCAAAACATCTTGAAGAAACCCAGACAGGCATTCTCCATTCAGAACTAAATTTTCATACACTGCTTAATGGAATTAAGAGCAAGCTCATTAGGAAAGCTCTAACAATCCAAAGTGCTGGTGCATAAAAGGGACCCAGCGTCCTTTGCTTCTACAGCCGCTCCTGAAGGCGAGTCACTGCTCAAGCGATGGCTTTAAACCACAATGCGCCCCTCACTCATACAGAAGACTGACAATATTTAGGTCACCTCACTGTAGTGACTCAGTATCTTTAATGGACTTAGATCACCAAATGGCTGAGACATGCAGAAAGGAGGGCAGGGCATTCTTTTCATTCTTTGTTGAAGGGAGTAACACAAAGTGAGAAAGCATTTGGAGGGGAAACAAAGTACGCATTTAAATTTGAAATACCCCTTTAATAACAACTAATCTATATATTTAATTAGATAAAAATTCACATTGTGCATGAAGATGTATGTACTAAGTTTTATTTTTTTACTGCAGCATTTTTTTTGCAATAGCATACAACTATGAATAGCTATGTGCCCTATCAACTATGGAATAACTCTCCTATGGAGTACTTTTCAGCAGTTAAGAAGGATGACCTGTACAGCTCTCCAGGATATATCAATGGGAAAAAATAGGTTGTCTAACAATACATATGCACCTTTTCTGTCAGTCTGTGGCCTGTTAGGAACCTGGTCACGAGGGAAGTTCGCCTGAGCTCTGCCTCCTGTCCCCTCCCCACCCCGCCCCATGGAAAATCTGGTTTTTTGTAATATGAAAACTGGGTATTTTTCCATATGTAAAAGTGCAGCAAATGTAAAAAATTCACGTTTATCTTTCAGAGGGGTCTGGAGTTCATATATTGCTTTTTTACAAAAAAAAATCAAACAAAAATATCAATACACTGGCAGAGTTAAGATAAAAATTAAACACTTGAGTTAATGTAGTTTTTACACTCATTCTCCACAGCAAGGCATTAGGGTCTGCCTTCACCAATAGCTTTTGTCCAATTATCAGTAAACAAAACAGATTAGGGCCTTGATTTAAACTGAAGATGGAGCTCGTCTTGAGTACTTAACTTACTCAATGGGCTAGGTCCCAGCTGCATCGTATGCATTCCCCCAGGTTTTATTTTTTAAGTTTGTATTTTTAGTGAAAAGGTAGTCCTCAATTCTGAAAGATCTCTGTGAACCTTAGTACCCTGAACATTTCAAAGTATCAATAGATTGCAAGCATTTAACCTTGTCTGCATGAGCGGGACCACATCTGCAATTTCAACCAGCCATCCCTCTTCGGACTTCGGGTGTGGAGACCACTGAGGAACTCGCTCTTCTACAGCCTAACTGTCCCTTAGGGCACATACAAACAATACGAAACAAAAAGCAGAGTGAGTGATGCAACATCTTGGGAAGTGGGAATACACTTGCGTGTTGCTACAATCTTGCCAGCCACATGGGGAAAGGTCGAAAGCAGAGGGTAGGGAGAGAAGGGCCGGGAAAGCGGGAGACGAATGCCCCACCAGCACCTCAAACTAAGAGGCACCACAGTGACTACACTCCACCACCATCCTCTCCAGGAATGGCAAATACGGACTACCACCGTTCGTTAATCCGGCATATCTAGTCCCACTATACACAGTGATACAAACGTGGCAGCCTACGATAGCATCTGCTCCTGGCCCTGGTGAAAGAAGGAAATGTAAGAACCAGCAGCAGCCTTCCATAACCCCACGTGTTCTCAACACGAACAACTCCTCTCTGTTCAGTGGTTGTGTTTCTCCTCCTCCTTCGGTGACAAAACACCTTTCCTTTTATGTTTCAACACTGATGGTAAATCATACTGTTTTTTTCTTTAAAAATCTTTATTGGGCAACTTTACTGGCAGTTACTTTTCATCAGTCCTCCCCTTTTATTTTAAACTGGTCCACAAAATCCAAAGCCAGAAAGTAAGTGACATCCATCCTTGAATAAAGAAAAGGGAGAATAAAGAAAGAATCAGAATCTATCTGCCCTCTTTTCCAACCTCCAACTCCCTCCCCCAACAACCAAACCCATCAGTCACTGTGACTTCGCTCCCCTGTTTCCAAGTGTTTTGTAAGCAGCCTTCCTTCCACCTATTCTTCGCGCCCACAAGCACCCTCACCGCACAACTCCAAGCCTCAGGGGCCCCAAACACAGCTTCTTCTTTGTTGATAACTCTGAGGCATGTGGTCATCAACAGGTGAGGAAGTAATATTAGGGACTTGTGCCTCAGTCACCCAAAACCCTTCCTGTGTATCTTTATCTCTTTATCGCCATCAGCTAAGCTCGCCACTGCCTAACACCTGTGCCCACACCCTCAGCAGGCTATCACTCCTGGCAGGGCTGCCTGGCTTTATCATGATTAACAGGTCTGCTCTGAGCAAGGAGCAGAGAACAAAGCCTGTTCGCAGGATGCCAGGAAGCTGGGCTGCAAATGGGCAGGGAGCAGAGGCCATCACTCCACAGGGGCCAGGGCAGTCATTCTTCAAGAAGCAGGTGGGTGTTAACCCTAAGTGAATAAATGCAGTTCATCTCAAAGAGTGCATCAATAATTCAGCAAGCAGGGAACACACAGACTTGTGTTACCTCAGCATTGTTAGCTTTTTGTTTTTGTTTCTATCTAAAGGGCATCAGGTAGAGAATTATGGCTTATTCACAGGAATTTTTCTTTAAGGCAACAGTCAGCTAGAGTTTTTTCACAGTGCTTAGAAAATTGAATTTAACATAAGACCAATGGCTGTAGGGGTGGAAATGGATTTGGCCTCCTCCATGGGACACTTGGCAACCCCAAGAGAAATTTTTGGCTGAGACAACTGAAGGAATCTAGAGGACAGAGGCCCAGGATACTGTTAATGCACAAGACAGTTGTCCCAAAACCATGACCTGGTCCAAAGGGTCAAACAGGGCCAAGGCCAAGTAACCCTGTATTGACTCGCTTAAAGCTCGACCCAACCTCCACGGTGGGTGCAGTTACTATATACTCTTCTCACAGGCAGACAAGCCATGGAAGAGAGAGGGTTAAATAAGTGGCCCATGCAGACCTGGTATACAGCCGTCCACCTGCAGATCCTACCCTCTTCACCATTATACACACTACCCGGCCTCTCACACAACCGGTGTTTGCCTCGCCTCTCCAGCAGCTATCCACCAAGTCACAGCCTGTCCCCTCACCATAAACCCTGGGAGGGCAGGGCTGGGTTCTGGCCGTTCACTTCTCCAGCCTCACAGCACAAGGCTGCCTCAGCATGACAGTCCACACAGACGTGACTTAATGTGCAACCGACCGTGCAACCACCTCACTTTTGCTACAGGGTGACCATGGAGTGTCATTTTCGTTTTGACTGTGACCGTGTGTACTGGCATCCGGACAATAAACCTGATACAATAAAAGATTTCTACTCCAAAAGGCAGAGAGGCTTTTCTTATTAGATTTAGAAATACACTTTATAATAAAGTATCCTGAACAAAGGTGTATGAGCAAGCCCCTATAAGATGTGACACAAATCTGCATTTGATTTTCAAAGGAGAGAATCAGCCTTTGAATTACCAAAAGGATTGAAACACCATGAAAAGGTTAAGAACCCTTGATGCATCCTACATACATGCCCTTTTGTAATTGAACAAATTAAGGCACGAGAAAGTGGCTTCCTCAAGGTCACACAACCAATCAGTGAGCAGAGAGCCCAGGAAAGATGATGTCAATTCCAACTGTGGCACATCTTAGAAACATACTTCTCCTTTCTAAATCTGTATCACTCAACCTTTAGTACCAAGGCCTAATATTAAATAAAATAAAGCCAAAACAGAAAAAAAATCAACCAGATTAAAAATTGTTACTCTTAATGCCAATCTTGTGAAATCTGACAGTATTATAACCAAAACTTCTTCACAAACTTTCAAGCAAGCAATAATGATAAGACGTGTTTTTATCAGTATCCATGATCTATTTTACAAAGGCATCAGTCTAAAAGACTAAAAATGATGAGCAGTGTAATGGTCTGGCACTTGTATAAGTAGGCAAAACAGGAGTTGCTAAGAAACAACTGTGATATTGTAACCTGTAATAAGAAATATGCATTTGGTCTTTGTCCCAGTTCCTGACACTAAACTCCTAAAACCAGAAAAGTATCTTTTGTTATTCATAACATGCCCCTTTCAATTACACCTGAGTTGATGTTAATGAGGTGACTTTTGAAAGACCTCAATAAAAACCCCAGAAGTATGGGTTCTGAGAGCTTTCAGGTTGCTGAACCATCACACACACCCCTGCCCCCCCCACCCCCGCCGTGCCAAAGCTCCACAGGGACAGAAGCACCTGTTTTCAAGGTGAGGCCCAGACCTCACCTGATGTATCTTCATCAGGCTGCTCACTATATCCTTAAGAGATCCTTTGTAATAAACCAGTAACCTAGTAAGTAAACTGGTTTTCCCAGAGTTCTGCGAGCCGCTGTAACGACTGAACCTGAGGAAGGGGTGTAGCCAAGTTGGACAGAAGTCCTGGGTAAACCTGGAGGCCTACCATGCAACTGTCATCAAGTGTGTATGTGTGTGTGTATGTGTGTGTGTGGGGGGATGAGAATAAGGAGTTAAGTCTTGTAGGACTGAGCTCCTAACCGATAGCATCTGAGTTAAACTGTAGGGTGCCCAGTTAGTGCACGCCCCACACTGAAGAACTGCTTGTGTGGAGAAACCTACACACCTGGTGTCAGAGTGTAGTGAGAATGTGGTAATAGGTGGAATTAGATGAAGAAATGCAGTTTTATCTTTCCACAAGTCAAAGTACAAGCCCACTAAACTTTCACAAAACCCTAATTTCATCACCTGAGATTTTTAAACTACAGGCATCAGCAAAGGGTAGTGGTAAAGTCTCAAGGCATGAATGGTATTACAAGAGAGCCGGAAAAGCCATGTCAGAGGAATGCCCTGCATGCCTTGTTTTCTTCATCTTCCTTCCTGGACCAAAGCACCAACATTCCAAGAAGTCAGTAAGAATGAGAGTATTCTCTTTGTAAAAAATGATGAAAACTGGACTTTGCTGATGACCATACCATCGTTAACCAATCTGTGAAGTACAAACGTAGCCCTTCTCGTCTCCAGCCAGTGTGTGAAGTACAGATCGAACCTTCCCTCATCTAGCGCCAACGAACTCATTCTTCTTTAATACAACTTACCTCTTCTCCCCACTTTTCCCATAAAAACCCAGAGTCCCTCCCCTGCAGGGTGGGGCACTATTTGGGCTTCCAAATGAATCTGTAGTCCCCGAATTACAATTACTTTGATCCAAAATAAATGCTCTTCATTTGATTATTGCCTCCTTGATTTTTTTGCTTCACAGATAAGGGACCAAGGTTCACATCCAAGCTCTGCACCCACCTTATGGCGCCTTTATGGTAGGAACCCAGGGGGACTGCCTACAGATGTGCACCACAGGCACGCATGAGAATGTTCTGAACAGTTCACTCCGAGATACCTAAAAGCCTAAAACTAAAAAGAACCCTAAGGTCAACCAAAAGGAAAGAGAGTCACCTGTGGATGTTTCCTATAATCAATGAAAACTAAAGAACAAGTACCCCACACAACATGAGTGAATCTCACAGACACATCAGATACAAAGGAATATGTAACTGTCTGGTTCCATGTACTTAAGTTCTAAAACAAGCAACAGCAACGGTGGTGAGTGAAATCACAACAGTTGTCATCTAGCTGGGAGTGGAGAGAAATCACTGATGTGGCTGAGATGCCGGAAGTGGTCTCTGTCTGGATCTGGAAGGAGAGCACTCAGATGAAAACAGTGCACACCTATGCAAATAT
Source organism: Micronycteris hirsuta (assembly GCA_004026765.1). Taxonomy (NCBI): domain Eukaryota; kingdom Metazoa; phylum Chordata; class Mammalia; order Chiroptera; family Phyllostomidae; genus Micronycteris; species Micronycteris hirsuta. The sequence goes on from PVJI01019345.1 coordinate 16,318, forward strand.
ATCCAATCACACTTAAGATTTGTGTACATATATTAAATATTACAAGTAATATTTATATATTATTGACTTATAAATATATAACACATTTTTATTTGTTTACTATTTTAGCATAGTGAATATTATGATTATAATGAAATAACATGTTAATTTATGTATAAACCAATATATGCATTTATTTATGTTATAATTCAATTACCAAAAAAACTTTCAATTGTTTTTTAAGTAAATTAAAAAACTGCAACTCTGCCACTTATTAGCTGGGGTAATTAAAACCAGATATTTAACTTCCTGGGCCTCAAATTCCTCTTCTCTAAAATGAAGATAAAATAACCTTTATTCTCATCAAATTGTAATAAAATAATAAATAAGAATGGATGAAATCTTAGCATGATGCTTCAAAACACATTCTATTATTCCTGTCATTATCATTATGATCATAACAATTCTTAAAGTTGTGTCTGCACTTATTTCTCTTCATATATTATGGAGCTAAGAACTAGACACCGGATGTGGGCTTGTTTTTTTTTAACCCCTACCTTTAGTTCACAAAAGCCCCACAAATATAGAATAAATATTGTTACAGGGATGGACATAAGTAAGTTACAGTGATGAGTATGTGAAACAGTTTATTCTTGTATTATTATTGTATTATTTTTTCCACATGAAAAACGTAAACCTCCTTTTGCCCAGTTCATATGATAATAACATGCAACTAGAGACACAATACAAATTAGAAAATATGACCGGGGCTTCCATAAACTCAGACCTATCAGAGATATGAAAATGAAACAGCACTCGGCCGGTTGAAACCTGCATCCCGCACACCACATCCAAGGTGCTACTGAGGAGCTGCCAGAGACCCTGTTAGCAGTGGCAGCAAATGTGAGAAGGATCACACTGCTATTCTGCATGTTCTGACAAGATCAGGAGGAAGGAGTCTCCAAAGAATCAGAGAACCCGGCAGGCAGCCTGATTAGTCACCGGAGGAAAAGGCCCACACGGTGTGACGGCACTGTGCTCCATGGACACACAGGAAGAAATATGCAGCCAGCAGGACACAGAACAGGAGGTCAAGCAAGAAGATACAAGGGGGAAGAGCAACTACTAAATCTCCCACTACATGTCTTCAGAAAGTCAGGAGCTGTACCTCCCAGACTATTTTCACTTGGCTGCTAATGCTGCGGCTCCTTACACGGCAGAGCCTTTTGACCTGGATGGAGACAAAGCTTACAATGGAGGCTTTAATGATAGAGACACACATTTATTTCTGTCAGAGTTGTTAGGATGTTTTACATATATTTCCTATATAGAACAGACACATGCAATTCCAGCTTCTCAGGGCAGACGTAGTAACAGGGAGTATATACAGAGTGCAGCAAGTGACACAGCTGAACATGAGTCTGAGAAAAATGGGGTTATTAATCCTTCTTACAGTTGGAAGAGAAAACCCCAAATGTGAACATTCCGGAACAAGGTAAGACTGTTTCATTGCCAGTTTTGAAGTAGGAGAGAGTTAGGAAGGAGGAAACTTGGGAGGTGTCCCAGGGCTAACATAAAGGACATCAGTACAGGACAGGGACCCTGTTGTAAGGCCGGTTGTTCCTGCTTTCTGGAAACGTGCTGAAACATGGTGACTCACGACTGCACCTGTGCAGAAGATGCTACATGACCCCTGCTTCATCACAATAGCATTATAATAAATTAACATTATGCGACTCTCTTCTCCAGTGGTCAATCAAGGAAAATCATGGGAGACCACATGCGCAGTAGCTTTAAAGTAATATAAATACTTGCACATGCACAATAAATGCCCGCCAAAACTAGCCAGGAAATATTCGCCCTGGAAGAACAGAATCCCACCCACCCCTGAGGTCAATCTCTGCTCGGAGTTGGCCTGCTCCTATGTTCTGCAGAGTGTACCATCACTTAATAAATCTGCTCTCTCTCTTTCTGCTATAAATTCCGTGTGTTAGGTTCAATTCTTTGTCCACGATTACCAAGAACCTGGTTACCTGTGCCCACCTGTGACAGTTTGTTTGTCTGGGTTTTCGTTCTGGGGGATTTGGGGAGGAGAAGACCTAAAGTTCAACCTCCGGAGGCACTCAAGTTCACTGCACCATCTTCCAAATACCTACTTACATCCTCACTATAGTTATCACTACTATTAAGAGGTAAATTAATCAGAAATATGTTATAATAGGTAATAAAAGCAGGCAACCAGGGAATTCATTGAGCCCAATTTAGTTATAAATTCCCCTTAAAGTTATGCTAAATATAAAGAAAAGGCAATTACGTACAAGCTCTTAGCACTATGCTAAATTACTTTAACTTTCATTTCTACCTAACCTCGGCCACAAGAAATCTTGCTGTTGAACATTCTCAGCTTATTTGCAGTTTTATCTCCCAATCTATTTACTCACAGGCATCTATGAACAAAACAGATCTGGATAAAGTTATTTTGCCTTTTTTTATGAAGAAAATCTCACACCTATGGATTTTTATTAGGATCTCACAGTATGGCTTTAGGAATGTGTGACTCAATTTTTTCCCTGATTGTAAAGTGAAGTCTTACAAGCATATGGAAATCCTTGGGGCGTAGAGAGTGCACAGAAGATTAAGAGCACAGTGGGTATGAAAATTCCCGAGATATCCAGAGTCACCTGTTCACTGAATTAGGATCAATTCCAAGATGACCACGGAGACAACCTCCCCCCAAAGAACCCAGAGTTCGAGGACCCTCAACACTGAAATATGAAACATTTGTTCTTGAAAATCCTGAAAAGTTATTTCAAAAGCAGCCATGCTAAGGTTGAGTCTCCTTTTATATTTAACCTTATTTTCTTGGAGCTTTTCAAGTGTTTCCATTTTATGCAAATCATTCTTTAAGGCTTCTTTGTCATCAGAGGCATTTTCCGGTTCTGAAGCTCCCTTCCTTTGTTCCTCTGTCCTCCAATGAATTCACACTATCTCCTGGCTTTTGTTTCTCAATGGTAGTAGAACACTATTGTGATGCAGTGGCAGACAATTTAAACTAAGGCGACAATCATTTCAGAAAATAAAGCAAACCCGTTTTTCATAAACTCCTGCCACATAACTAAATATGCCTTCTGCAGCTGGGGAAAGGACAAGCATGCTCAGAATAAGATGACAAAGAGCTCTCTTTGCCTTCAGTGCTGTCTTCTTAGAAACCTCTTCACCGACAAGCAAATGGAGGAAGAAGCTAATGCCCAGGCTGAAGAGCAAAAGAAGAAAGATGAGGCAGAGGTCCAAGTAAAACTCTACCTTCTACACCCTCGAAAACCATGGGCCAAAGAAATAAAGGAAGCCTGAGGCCAGCATCACTGGTACAAATGTTGGATGCATGCCTGCTATCTAGAACTTCTCAACGGATCTACAGCATACATGTCATCTGAGCACTGCAACCCCCTTTTGAGAGACCCACTGTACTCATAAAAACAGTCCCATTTGGTCCTTTGCCTTGGACCTGTGACTTTCTGGACTGGTTCTGTTTTCAGCTGCAGCTGAATGTAATGTATACAGAAATCATCTCTTCCTAGCTGAAGGGGGTTGCGGGGAAGATAACAAAGAAACCTGGATATGGTAAGTAAAGGTAAGTAAAAGCAGCTGGCATAAGGTAACACCTAACCTAATTTCCCTTAACAATGTCCATAAGAGCAGTGATTCTCAACATGTGGTCCAGAGACGCCTGGAACCCCAGGATTTCTTCAGGAGACTGAGTCATAGTTTCCCAGAGACTTACATGACTTGGAACATCACCAAAATATTGAATGCAAGAGCAGCTACGAAAACTCAGCTGTTTTCTGTTGAAACTGACAGTAAATAGATTTGCAAAATTGTAAACCAATACCACTCTTCTCACTAACATTTGTTGTTGTGGAAAAAAGCTACTTTTCATTAAAGTGTAATATTAGCATGCTATGGTTTTATTAGTGCTATTTTTAAATAACTGATAGTATTTTTAATATCTTAGTTTGAAATTTCAGTGCAGTAATTATCAATAGATATAACCCTCATAAACAAAAGCTCTTGGGGGGAGGGTACCATCATTTTTAATAGTGTAAAAGAGACCTGCAGTTAAAAGGTTTAGAACACTACTATATAAAAGAAATCAGCAGACTACATCCTATGGGCTAAATCCAACCTGCCTGCTTTTGTAAGCAAGGTTTTATTGGCATACAGCTGCATTTGTTTGCAATTGTGTAGGAGCCAATTCCAGCTTTTATACACGGTCGTTGTATTAATAAAATTTTGCCAGGACAAAGTCACACCTATTCATTTACATATCATCGTTACTGCTACCCAAGGTCAGAGTTGAGTAAGTTGTGACAGAAACAGCATGACCTAACTAAAATATTCACTATTTCCTTTTTACAGAAAAAAAGGATAATAACGATGATCCATCTTAACTGACCATCTGCCATGAACCAGGCACTGTACCTACCATGAGTACTTTACTTGGCTTAAATCAATCTTCTTAGAAGATTGGTGGTAGGGTCACTCAATTCCATGAGAGTGACCCTACCACCACCCCCATTATAGAAGAAAAACTCTTCTATAATTGTAGAAGAAATGTAGAAGAAAAGTTTTAAGCTCAAAGCTTAAGGGACTTTCCATTCACAGGGCTGTATCAGTGGCTCAGGTAGCATTCAAACTCAGGTCTGACTCTAGGATCACCCATTACCAGATTGGAGCATGAAAAATAAGTATGCTAACTTTTCTAAAGACATATAGGAAAAAACTCCAAAACATCATGGAAGCCTGCCTGCACTCGCAGAGCCAGAAAAAGTACTTTTCCATTGAAGAAGGCACAGAACTCCAGTGATTTCCACCACAGACGCGTCCTCAGGTGAGTTTCCTCCTCATTAGAGCCCCTGTCCCACCACAGTGGTGGGCAGTGTAGACACACAAGTGTCTCCATGCAGCCTGTCGGTGAGGAAGCCTTCTGCAATCCAAAATAATTTTGTATTAGCCAAGAGCATGTGCCTTCTTGTATACAACTCAATAAAGCTGTAAAAAAAATAAATAAATAAAAGAATAAGTAATAATAATCCGAACCCTTTTATCCTTCCTGATCTCAGAGGTATGACTTTACACTGGCCATCGAGCATGCTGTTTGTTTTGATTTTTGATAGGTACTATTTGTCAAGCAAACAAAATTTCCTTCTACTGCTAAAAGAAAAAAAAAAAAAAGAAAGGAAAAGGAAAAGGAAAAAGTGAGAACGTGGTTACAATTTTTTAAATGGCCATGCACTTAAGATGTCAATCTTTACCAAAAATACCAAGCATGACCACATAAGGGGGAATGGAATTATGGGTACAATACAGTGAGAAGAACATGATGATGAGGTTGATTCTCAAGGCAACACTGTCAAAAATCTTAGTTTTAAGAACCTGTAGTTATGGGACAACTGTAATAGCATAATCAATAAAATATACTTCTTTAAAAAAGAACCTGAAGTTACATTCTAATCAGATCAATGCCAAATGAACAGTGCCATAGATTGTTCTCAAAACATTTCCTTAAATCCCTGACTCACGCCATCCCCCTTTCCAAAATACATATTCATTCACTCATTCTAATATTTTTGAACTAGAGGTATTTATTAAAAACTTAATGTATATTTAACAGTGTTTATCTCAAAACTGATTGACTCTGAATATCATATAATTAAATACTATCTTCGATTACAATTATTGTGCTAGCAAAAGGCACTTTCTCAGGTACACAACCAACAACCTAAGAGCCTAATGACAATGCAGGAATTTTTATTTTTAAATTTAGAAATGGAGACTACGTAACAAAAATCCAAACAGCTCAACGTGTGTATAGTGGAAAGTAGCCCACTCCCCCTACAAGTTACCTTTAGCAATAATTCTTCTACACCCTTCCAAAGACTGTGTGTGTGTACACACCCATGTGAATGAATGAGAGAGAGAACTAGAATGTTCTCTCTCACCTCTCACGGGCTTAAAAATCTTAAATACAATACCATACAAATTCTGCCTGTGGCCTGGCTCAGAAATTATTCTAAGCCCACATTTACACAGGGCCATCCTACAAATATGTCACAAGTAAGACTTTAATTATAAATATTTAGCTTGTTTCAAAGTTCATGCTATCCCACTAGTCGCTTCATTTACTCTCCTGCACAATATAAACCGAATACAGATGTGCAAGTTTCTCCACAGGACAGGCTTTCATAAGTGGGAACTCGGAGTCCCAGGTATGCAAATTCTTACTTCCTCTGAAAACTTACAAATTGCCTTCCAAAGACTTTTAAATAAAATACATAATTATATGGTTGTAGGCTAGTAAATAGTTAGATATAGAGTACTTTTTATCTGTACCCTTACTAATATGATGTTTTATCAAACATGTTGATCTTTGTCAATCAATATAAGATAGATAATGTTATGTCACTATGGTTTTAATATGTAGGGGACTCTCTAAAACCTATTCCTATAATGGCTCCTTACTGGCTATCATCTTTTTATAATATTAAATAATACCAAAGAACAGAAAATACAAAAAAATCATGTTAAACAGGTCTGGCCTATTTTATTAACCAACTCGTGTGGAATATTTACTACATTATAAAGAAATCCTGGGTACACTGGATATCTTGCGTTTCTTAATCCAAAGGTCATTTTTTGACAAAAGAGAGAGAGAGAGATAGAAAGTAAATGAATGGATAAAATAGCTATGGTACATTTACACAATAAAAATACAACTCTGCCTTTAAAAAAAATCCTACCTTCTGCAACAGCATGGATGGACCTGGAGAACATTATGCTAATTGAAATAAGCCAGTCAGGAAAAGACAAATACCATATGATTTCACTCATATGTGGAATCTAATGAACAAACTAAACAAGCAGAATAGATGAAGACTCATAGAAAGCTGGCTAAGAGCTCTGATGGGGGAAGGGGGTTGTGGTTGGAGAGATAAAGCACAAAAGGAAACAAAGAGAAAGAACTCATGGACATGAATAACCACGTGGTGACTGTGGGCAGTGGGGGTCAGGGTAGGTAGAGGTACAAGAGGATATGGGGGGATAAATGGTCATGGAATGAATGAATAAGTAAGTAAATAAATAGATTAAGAGGAAAAAAAGATGAGGAAGAGTGAAGTCAGAGAAAGCAGGGCTGTAATAAATAAACTCTAGGTAAAAGTGTGTAGGCAGGGGTGTAGGTGTGGAGGTAACTTCAAAATGGATCATTAAATTGATTATTGGCTTAAAAATTTCCTACCTTCTTGTGGCTTCATTTTGTTCTCTCCAACCTTTAACATGTTCTAAATAGTGTTCATATTAATTACTGAAAAATATTTATGAGATTAGGCTGACTTAAAAGTTATAATAATGTGGTTAAACCATAAGGTAAGATTCAATTTTAGTATAAAGGAGGGGAAAAAATCTCTCATTCCTTTTAAATAACGAATTTTGAGACAGAGAGAGACTGCAAATAAACAGTCTACCACAGGGGTGTCAAACTCATTTTCACCGGGGGCCACATCAGCCTTGTGGTTGCCTTCAAAGGGCCAAAATAATTTTAGGACTGTATGAATGTAACTACTCCATAACTGTGAAGGAGCTGAAATTACATTCGGCCCTTTGACTGCAACCGCGAGGCTGATGTGGCCGCCGGTGAAAATGAGTTTGAAACCCTGGGTCTACCAAATCATATTAATGTAAATGTTAGAGTAAGGGACAGAGACAGTATCCCTAACTTCAGATATTTTGGAAGAAAATATCCCTTACTTGGGATATAACTGACACATGAGATTATAAAATGCATTAAAGTTTACATCATGGTGATTTGTAACAGGGTTTCTACTCCCACCTACATAACTAATACACCCATTGCCTCACATATTCCTCTCTCTTTTTCTTTTGGGGTAAGAACATATATTTAATTCTACCATTTTAGAAAAGTTCAATATACCTTACAGTGTTATCAACTATAGTCACCACATTTTACATTAGATTCTTACACCTTACTCATCTTAATGCTGAAAGTTTGTACCTTTTTACCAACTTCTCCCTACACACTAGCTCTGAACTTCATGCCTTTTAAAAACTCTCAAGATTCTTCATGAATGGGCCTTTTGCCTACATTATTCTACTTCCATGTCTCTTAAATCCTCAGACACTCCAGAAGGAACTAACTGGCATTTGTATGCCCACATGTCTAATACACGCTCTTCCGTCTACCTCTCTGAAATGCCCATGGCTAACCTTCAAGCCCAGCCAGGTCATTCCCTACTCCAAACAAAGTCTTACATCTCTCAGCTCCTCTCCAGGAGCCCAAACAAAATCAGAATTCTTTGCATTTGTTTCTCCTTCCCTATCCCCCAATACAAATACCTTTTAATATCTTTGTTCTGTAGCAGATTATACTTTTGTCTCTTTTCCTGGAGTATCTGAGCATACAGTTCAAGAGCAAGGACTCAATCATCTCTCAGCGCCCTTTAGCACTAAGTGCTACCACCTACCTAATGGGCAGAAACTATCTGCTGAATCTACTGGATCCTGGCTGACAGACAACACAGATAGGAAAGTACTCAGTTATAACACCGTACCTGGGCACTTAACCAGAAGCGTTCAGAGTATATTAGCAAAGTTTAAAGACATCTCATGGGCAATAAGTAGAAGCAATTCAATATTCTTTACATAAAATACATTATTTCCCATCAGAAAACCTAATAGAAACATAAAAATCACTTATTCTAACAAGTTTTGGACAGGTATTAAATTCAAAATTTCCCATATATTATTCATTTATAAATCTTGCTAAATACTTGGATGTTAATATTATGCCTACCCCTCCATAAAACTGAGTTGTCTGATGTAATAAATGAGTAAATTGCATTTTTAATATCTTCCATTGTTAATCTTTTTTTCATTTTTATTCCAAGGAATAGCAACCAATTAATAAAAATTCTTACTCTCACATCATATCCAATTGCTATAAAAACAACTGTTAATAAAAGGGCTGGGAAGATATGAATAAATTCTGTAATATACTAAAAAGTTTTCTATGTGCTTTCATAGAAGGAGCTAACTTCTACCATGAATTTTTCACTTCTGATCATTTCCACTGTATAATACGTAGTATCAGCAGGTAATAGCTATGAAACCTGTGCCACAAACTATAGTTAGGTTATTTCGTCACTATTTCACTTAATACTCACATCAACTGTATGTAATACAGTAATTCTGTCGTTCACATTTTATAGCTGAATGCCCCCAGATGTAAGTTTAATACAAGGATGTATTACTACTAGCGAGTGGTACAATGGAGACTTGAACACTGGGCTGTCCAACTCCAGGGGGCAGGCTTTCTAGCAAGTTATACATCTCTACTCCATGTGCTTTATAAATTGCCAATGTTTATGTTTTAAATTTCAAAAAATGTCATTTGCAACATACATGCAACACAAAACTCTTCATCAAGCCATTAACTAACACCATACATACGAAAGGCATCTGAATCCTTAGAGAGAAGAGGGTACTTGGTAGTACAAGAAAATTCATCATTTATCATATATTATTCAGTTTAGCACTGGGACGTATAAAAAGAAGGAAATACAGTCTGAAATGCTCATTCTTCATCCTACTTACATTATATACTTTCCATACCCTAAACCGTATTTATCTTCAACCTCTATATGGTAACATCGCCTGCTTACACCCCCATCAATAAATTCTTTGTGAGTCAGGGTTCAAACATATGACCTCTTAATGGGGTTCCAACATACAACCTCTCTACGTTACCACTATACCTATAAGCCCTTAGAAAAGCCCCATATGCCTTTTCTGGTATTAAAATTTTACTAAAATACTTGATGCTATACATCTGTTCTTGATGGGAATCCCTATGGGTTCTCCAGCAAAGTACTGTCTGCACTGGCCTTCTTGGGATATTTTCCAGAATTTGTATGTCCATTATATTGTATAAGCATATTCTCATACAACATCAGGACAAGCCATAGATTCAAACAAAACACAATGGTCACCCTTCGTCCCCTTCTACCCAGTATCCCTCCATGTCCCTAAGGGAGCCTAGTTTTGTTTATAGCTTTTTAGTCACTTTTTCTAAGTGAATACGTGTACATTCACAAAGACACATATACACGATAGCTGATGGGAGGAACTCCCACCATTCACTGAGAGGAACGATGTTTCTGATGCTACTAAAGCTTTGTAGATGGAAAATTTTCATCTACCTTCAACTCCTTCACAAAACACAAGTAGGATCATATTCCATGTTGTTCTGCATTCATCACCCAACAATATAGCAAACATTTTTCTATGTCGCTATACACAGACTTAGGTCATTGGAGGGGGACTAATGTCCCATAGTTTTGCTGTGCTATATTTTATTTAAGCACTTGTCTATTGACAGATAATGTAATTTTATTTTGTCTATTTAAAAACACAGCAATTCTCTCAAAAATCTATCATTCTCTAAGCAGTTTCATCTGAAAGATGTAAAGATAATCTAACGTACCTTTCAAGGAAGACAGTGCTGAGATCTAAAAACCTTCATGGCACTGTGTCTATCATTCATTCTATTAATGTTCTTCACTTTGGGGGCAGGCGGAACTCTATAGCAAAAGCCTGACACAGACTGGAAAGCCAAGAGAGGACTGCTGTTATTCCAAAAGATTTGTTTTTTGGACAAATAGTTAGAAGGGCATTTTAAAGAATAGGGGTCAGCTCCAGAAACCATCTGAGTGAATGGTTTTCTCTTAGGAAGTGGAATCTGTACATGGCATACTGCTGGCCGTAATATGTGATGATGGGAAGAAGGATGAATTTACCCTTCCACAGATCTTCAGGGTTAAAACACACTGAGTGTTTCGGGGTCCCAGACTTTCCCTGATTTTGTGAGTGTTTGTTCAACCTGTCTTCAACTTGAGCATATTCCCTCCACTCTGTATATATCATGTCAAAGAAATGGAAAACAAGGCAGACAGGAACCTGAAATACATGTTGTAAATAACCTATGTCCCCATCAAGCATGGGGTCAATTAAGCATTTGCCTTTTATCCTACAGAGAATCGGTTAACAAGCTAGCCTGAAACAAACACTCAGAAAGGATGTGACCCTACCCCTTAGTGAGTCACACTCTCCCTTCTGGGTTTAGTGGCCTTAAAGAACCACAAAGTCCCTGCACCTCCAAGAAGTGAGAGCAACCACTGGGATTCACCGGGTTTGCATTCCAAGCCATCTGCTCCGTACAATGAGAACGCGTCGGGCTGTCACAACAAGTCAGGTCCACTGTCTGGCTGGGGCTAATGCCAGAACAAAGTCTGGCAAAGCTCTCCCCCATCAGTGAACCCACCAGTGAAATTGGACTGTGCCCAGAGGAAGGGGAAAAAATGAAAGCAGAACAACCATATGGGAAGAACAATGACTCCTGCTGAAAGGTTTGCCCCCTTGACTGGCTAGGGGTCCTTCCACTGATGGGAGGAACTCCCATCATTCATTGAGAGGAACAATGTTTCTGATGCTACTAAAGCTTTGTAGATGGGAAATTTTCAGAACACAAACTGAAATTCCCAAAATGCTTTCAGCATTAAATAAATCAAAACTTGTTGAATCCTCAATTTCTCTGACCAACTAATTTCGGTGATGGAATAAGGACACTCTGACTTCTAATTTGTCATCATTATGATCAACATACCAATTTACTGGCCTCTGTTTCTTGAGAAAATTATTCACTATCAATAAAATGAAAGACTAGAAGCAGATCTGATGCCAATCAATTCCTGCGATTCACATTTGCCACTGCCATGTCAGCTTTGGTGCCTACACTTCCAAGGCCACCCCAGTTCTCGGCATCCTACAACAGAGACTAAGTCTTCCCAGCTGGGAAGCCTCATTTCTTCTCATTCTGTCTGACCGGATTCCAGCTGCCCTAGAAACAGATGACTGCCTATTCAGTTATCTGAGATGCTCTCCCAAGGCCCCTTCTGAAGTGAATTTCATATATGCCGTACAGTCTACATTTCGGTCAGACAACCGTAAATATGCTTCTAGACTTGTTGAAATACCTAGCGTTTCTGGACTCTGGTCAAGATGGCAACATAGATAAACAGGGCTCACCTCCTCACAAAACCACATGAAAATTACAACAAAAATATAGAACAATCATCACTCAGAACTGTCGTCAGAAATTGAGATGAAAAGAAGTCTGACAACTGTGGAATTAAAAAAAACACATCCATTCAGACTGGTAGGAGGGACAGAGACATGAAATGCGCTGCTCCCAGATCCATGTGTGATAAATAAATATTCAGGAGGGTTATCTTGGGAGTAAGGAGTCCCAGCCCCACACCAGGTGCCCCAACCCAGGGTTCTAGTGTCAGTAAGGTAAGTACCCATAACTTCAGACTGCAAAAAACCATGAGAATTGAGTTGGTAGAAGAAACTTCTGGAATCCCAAGGAGTTCCCCTTAAAAAAAACCACACATGGACTTACTGAGATTCACTCCCTCTGAGCTCTAGCACTGGGGCAGCAGTTTGAAAGCTACCAGTGGCATACAGGGGGAAACTTAAGTGTCTGGCATCAAGGCGAGAGCAGGGGAACAATTGTCTCCCATACAGAAAGGCGGGCAGGAGCCACTGGCCCTTTTCTGAACCCTCCCAAAACAGAGCCACAGACCTGGCAGGCTACTGTCATATCTGAGACTCCATCAACCTGGCTAACACTGTTTGCCCTGCCCTGGATATTCCCAGAGACTCCATCCCACCCAACTTACCTACCACCCAACTTATAGGCCCACCTAAGCTGCTTTTCCATATGCGTGGCTGGTGTTGGCAAATGCATCACAATCTCCTAAATCCTCTCAAAGAAGCAAGAGTGAGCCTCAGTTATCCCCCAGCCTGTGTACCTCTTACTGAGCGGCCCCAGGCCTGGCTCTCACAGCAAGTAGCCTAGATTCACAGCTTGGATTCGCCTGAAAATATCCAAACCCAACACAAGTGGCAGTCATCACAGATTGTTTTATAGCTCAAGCAGAGTTGTCCTGGGAAAAACATAGGTGGGAAATGGCTTTGGCCTGAATCACCCAGGAAAGCCCAGGGCCAACGCACCCAGTGGACAGCTAAAGACCACATCAGAGTATCAACACCCTGCCCCCACACAACTGATCCTCCATGGAAACAGAGGTTGGTGATCAGTGGTCACAGCTAGTCCTTGCTGACTGGTCTGGGTAAATCCTTCCCATTGACTGGCCAAAAGCAATCAAAGCTCAAGCATAAGAGGAAGGTGTACTCAGCCTACATTAAGGGCACACCTCAAGTACTCACATTGGGTGACAGAGAAGGCTGTGCCACTGGGTCCTATAGGACACTACTACATTAGGGAGTCATAGCAGTTCTACCTAAAACATAGAAACAGACACAGGGAGGCTGTCAAAAAGAAGAGACAAAGAAACATGGACCAAATGAAAGAACAGATAAAAACTCCAGAAAAAGAACTAAACAAAATAGAGATAAGCAATCTATTAGAAGCAGAATTCAAAACATTGGTTATAACAATGGTCAAAGAACTTAATGAGGACCTCAATGGCATAAAAAAAGATTGTCAGAAACTAAGGATACACTATTTAAAATAAAAAAAAAAATTTACAGGAACAACAGTGCAGTAGATGAAGCCAATAATCAAATCAATGATTTGGAACATAAGGGAGCAAAAACAACCAATCAGAACAAGAAAAAAAGATTCTAGAGACTTCTGGCCAAGATGGAGGCATAGGTAGATACACTATGCCTCCTCACACATCCAAAAGAATGACAAGAAAAAAATTTAAAAGGAAAAATAACCAAAACTGCCATAAAATCAAACTGGATGGAAGTCCAACAACAAAGGAATTAAAGAAGAAACAATCATCCAGACCAGTAGGAGGGACAAAAATCAACAGCCAGGGTGGAGAGGACTTGTGGCAAAGTGACGAATAAAGGACAGGGCAAGAAAGGCGGTGGCTTGTGGATCAGGCAGTCCAACATTTGGGTGTGGATAAACCGGGAGGAACAACTGGGGAGTAAGACAGACCACACAACCCAGGTATCAAGCACAGGAAAAGAAAGCCTCAAAACCTCTGGCTCTAAAAACCCGGTGGGGGTTGGAGTGGGAGGTGGAGAAACTCCCAGCCTCACAGGAGTGTTCTTTGAGAGACCTACAGGGTCTGAGAACATACACAAAACCACCCACCTGGGAATCAGCACCAGAAAGGCCCCATTTCCTTGTAGGTAGTGGAGGAAGTGACTGAAAGCCAGCAGAAAGCTGAACAAGGGGCACTGTTACCCCTCGGACCCTTCCCCCACATACAGCACCACAATGCAACAACCTAGGTTGCCCTACCCTAGCAAATACTTAAGGCTCCGCCCCTTACTACTTAACAGGTGCACCAAGACAAAAAAATATGGCCCAAATGAAAGAACAGATCAAAGCTCCAGAAAAAATACAACTAAGCGATAAAGAGATAGCCATCCTATCAGATACACAGTTCAAAACACTGGTAATCAGGATGCTCACAGAAATGGTTGAGTATGGTCGCAAAATGGAGGACAAAGTGAAGGCTATGAAAAGTGAAATAAAGGAAAATGTACAGGGAACCAACAGTGAAGGGAAGTAAACCGGGACTCAAATCAATAGATTGCAGCAGAAGGAAGAAATAAATACTTAACCAGAACAGAATGAAGAAACAAGAATTCAAAAAATTGGGAGAGGCTTAGGGACCTCCAGGACAACTTTAAATGTTCCAACATCTGAATCACTGGGGTGCCAGAGGAGAAGAGGATGAGCAAGAAATCAAAAACTTATTTGAAAACATAATGAAGGAGAACTTTCCCAATCTGGCAAAGGTAACAGACTTCCAGGAAGTCCAGGAAGCTCAGAGAGTCCCAAAGAAGTTGGACCCA
>PVJI01019346.1:0-31291 GCA_004026765.1 Micronycteris hirsuta
GGATCTCGCTCCTGGAAGATGGAGATGGACTTTCCATTGATGACAAGCTTCCTGTTCTCAGCCTTGACTGTGCCTTTGAACTTACCATGAGTAGAATCATACTGGAGCAGGTAGACCATGTAGCTGAGGTCAATGAAAGGAGCATTGATGGCGACAACGTCTACTTTGCCAGAGTAAAAGGCAGCCCTTTGTGACCAGGTGCCCAATATGGCCAAATCCGTTCACTCCGTTCAGCATCGCGTCTCAGGTTTGAGGCTGCCGCTACGCAGGAAGACGCAGCTGTCTGTTAATAGGAGGAGCAGAGAGCCTCTGTTTTAAATATGGGAAGAAAATAATACAAAGTGAAACCAGCTGTTATCGCTTGATTTAGATAAGTCATTTTGTTTTCTTCATATTTTGACTTTTCTGCAGTGGTTCTATACACTTTCATAAATAGAAACTATTTATTTAAATTAAAATGGAATCAAAATCTAGATATGGATTTCCAAAAAAGCAGTAATGCTTGGATCTTTTTTGGAGAGTTCATAGAAAGTTGAGAGACAGATACCTGCAGCACAAGGAAGAACGACTCGGCTCTTAGCCCATGTCTAAACTCCAGTGTAATCACGGAGCTCGCTGTCCAGGCGGATCTCACCGCAGACTGATTCTTGTGTAACTGAATTACACATTTATCCCAAACCTTTACCAATGTACTCAAAACATTAGTTTTATATTTTAAATTGCATACCATAAAAAAAGTTTTTGTAGCTAATATTTGATGGAAATAGTAGAGAAAAAAGAAATAATGGAAATAATAGAACAAAAAAAGCATCTTTTGCTAAATATAAGAAAATTATTTTATTTTTCCTGCTGATTTTGTCATGAAATTTTGCTTATGTGAACATAATGTTCTAGCCAGTATGTTAGTTAAACTAGGCATATGATAACTTCATTAGCTTCAGGTTAGCAGATCATTATATATTATTGAAAAATAGGACATTTAATCAGGGCATACACAATGTCTAATAGCTATTTTTTTAATGATTTTTAACACACATTAGTTAAGAGTATTGGCTCTGGAAACAGACTGTCACAAGATGCATTCCAGGTTTCCCACTTACCACCTGTGTCACTTGGAGCAACTTGCTCAACCATGCAGCACTCAGAACTGTTAAGAGATTCAATAATTTAAATAAGCCAGATGCTTAGAACAAAGCCAGGCCCACAGTAAGTTCTACATGAACGTTACCTGTTATTACTATTTGCTGTTATACTCTATATAACCAACCCATGCTGATCACAGTTGCTAAATAATTTATTAAAGGTTGATTAACTATGAGAATCTATTCAAAATAACTTGTAATTTCACAAAAGGATGTGTGATATACAAATTTTTATTTTGCACAAGAAAGCCACGCATTCAGTTCTGCCACTAAGTGGTGTTTACTAGCAATACTTCACATATGTATACATATATTTCGTGTACTCTTAGTTTGTAAGAAAGTTGTTCTGTCTGCTTTTAGAAGTCTAAATGTAATACATTCCAAATCTAAACATTTTAAACATGTCCATGTTTATAATTTTGCATTTCCGATTACACAAGAAAAAAATCTATCTTTTGAAGAATTTTTTTCTTTTAGCCCATTGAACTTGGTTCTCAAAAATGAGCCTGCAGAAAAAGTTAGAATGAAATGGGTCAAAAATAAATGTTATCCAATTCATTTCAGTCATTCCCAAAGCTCAAATAAAATAAGTCCTGTATAAGTAATGTTAACAATAAAAAGCTGTCAGAGGAGTGACAATGTACTGCAGTAGAAAAAGAAATCCACATTAAAAGAATTAAAATATTTAATATATGATCCTTTTTAAATATGTGATTCCTTTTTAATATATGAAGCTTTTGTAAAATGAATAGTTTTTAGAGGCATATTCTTATCCTAGATAAATTCCTTAAGTGACACCATAAACACAGAGCCACCAAGGAAAGGAAAGGAACAGGACTGAGGAGAAAGGAAACAGTTCAACTCAAGGCTGCAGGTGGCTTCTGTGGCAAGAGTAAGAGGTTAACTTGCCGATTGACTGGATTTATGTCTGGAATTAGCCTAACATGCCTGAGAAGAAGGAGGGAAGATGGATTTTACCATTTTTTGCTTGCTTATGCTTCTATTAGTCTTCACATCCAAAGGAATTTATTGTACATTCAGAACAGTTCATAATTTAGGTTTCAGCTTCCATAGTGTGGTGCCTTATCATTTTGTGTTAAACTTTAACCTAAATGATTCTTTTTAGGTCACTACATCTGAAGAGAAAGCATAGCCATCGGAACTGGAAGTTCTTATTGAAATATTCATTGTATTTATTTGTTTTTAAGGAAATGATCCATTTCTCTTCATCACCTTTCCTCTTAGGACGCATTAAAAATTGCTAATTACAGTATGAAATCTACACTTTTTTTTAATTAATCTTCACCCAAGGATATGTTCTTATTGATTTTTGAGAGAAAGAGAGAGAGACAGAGAGAGACAGAGACAGAGAGGGCGGGGGGAGTGAGAGAGAGAGAAACCAATGTGAGAGAAGCAACGATTGGCTGCCTCCCATATGTGCCCAACCAGGGGCCAAACCCGAAACCTATGTATGTGCCCTGACCTGAAATCCAACCCCCAACCTTTTGGTGTACAAGATGGTGCTCCAACCAACTAAGCCACCTGGACAGGGCTAAACTCTACACAATTTTTAATATTAGAATGGTAAATTACTCATTTCACTTTAATAAAAATTATTCTGTGTATTATTTTGTTTTATTATATTGTTGCAATTACTGCTTAAAATCAACTTTTAAATACACAATATACTTTTTAACTGATATTTGTATTAAATAGGACACAAACGGACTCAAAATATGTTTAATGTAGAGGTTGCCTACCATTATTTTAAAATATGTTTACAGTTGAAAGAGTTTCATTTGGAGTTTTAAAACATTGGTCTTTGAATTCAGACAGACTCAAATATATCACCTATTAATGTTATGAGTTGATTTATTTGAACCTCTCTTTTTTCACAGGTAAAAAGGTATTGATAAGACCTGGCTTATATAGTTATAATAAAGATAAGATAAAGAAAGTATATAAAATAAATAACATTTCCTAAACACAGGAGAAATGTAAACAATGTCTTTTCTTAAAGAGACAGATGTACTTGAACAGTAAAAACTTGACATTTTTGATATTACTACAGGAAAATGTAATTATTGTATATGAGATAAGAGAGAAAAATTATGAACTGAGGAAATTTGCCATTCAGAAGATTTTCCTCTGTCTATCTGAAGTTTTCATCAGCTACAACTCCTAATGACGGATTATATTTTTCATCAGTCTCTCTTAAAGTAAGACTATCAAATGAATTTTTATAATTTAAAGGAGGTAGATTTTATCCATACTGTATTATATTAATTTTGGCCATCTAGTTATCACTAATCACAACATCATATGTGATGGAAACCCCTCAAGCTATTAAATAACTCATGATAAAAATAGACTAGAGAAAATAAAAATGACTTCCAAAAAATAAAGAAAAATCATGTCACATCCAACAGACTTGTCCACAGTATGTTACAGAGTAGTAGAACATGGTACGGCTCAACCCACTGCAAGTGAGGTTAATGACGATTCACTTCAATAATCGGAAATGTCAGCCCTAGTGTGTATCCCTGCCTAGAGATTTATACTCTCTTCTCAAAGTCGTATTGTAAGCCAGAAATGTAATGTTTACTGGCTGGTGATTTGCAGGTGAATAGTCACAAAAAAAGAGCTTTTGAGTATCAATAGTCCTGTACATTGTAAAAATTATGAGGAAAACCAGTAAAATATTTGGCAATATTTATAGTCTAAAGACATGGTAATTGCTACACATGAATGATAATGCAGAAGAAGAAAATAGTGAACTTGCAGAGAGGAGTTAAATAGATTGGTAAAATGGAAATAATTTTAGAAACATTTTATCCCAGGAGGTAGAGAATTGGTGATAAAGACAATGATTCTGAAGTGTTTTGTTTTATTCTGTCCTTTCCCTTTAGGAAGTATTGTCATTCTTTTAAAAATGAAATAAGAATCACACTTAACTGTTATATTTGAAAACCATCCTATAAATGTGGGAGAACCATTTATAATGGTTAAAATGATAGTTTCAGGAGTGAGTTGCCAGGGAAGCCTTTGCTTAAGATTAAAGGTCATTTTGTGCCAAAAAGCAAAGAGGACTTCACTTTCGAGGCCTACAGAAAGCAGCAAATGAACACTTAGAATCTATATGTTTGCAACCTTAAAAAATAGCTAATGCATGGGGTTTGGAGCAAAACCAGAAAATCCAATAAGAGGAAAGGTCATATAAATTCTTTAATGAGACATTGGGATATGTACATTTGATTTAAACAGCATTCAATGCTGAGTCAGTCAGATCATATGTACAATTTATTAAATGCATAATAATAGTTTATCCTTTTTAACCTCCTCTTTCCATACATGTGAAATTATTATATTCAGTTATTAATTTGATTATAATATTTTCACTGTCATTTGTGACTTTTTACTATTTTCATTTACTGATCAGTTTTTTCTTACTCTGTTCCTGATCAATTACAAACTGTCTTACTCAGATTTTAATTTTAATTTTAATTAACATTAAGACTTTTAAAAAAGTGATCAACTTTTTGCTCTGATGAGATTAAATGATTCAGGAGAGTCAACAGAAAACCAATGGAAAGAAAAGAAATTTCAAACATTAAAAGGACAAATGAATTTAATGTTATTTCTCAATTCAGTATATTTCTTACAGCAAGCATAGTCTATTTTCCCAATTTGTAGTAAGAAAACCAAATAATCATATTACCTTCTTTCATAATATTTCATATACTATGTATAGTCACATTATTGCATTTAGTCTTCAGAAAATACTGTAAGAAAGTAAGCAGGAGAAGAAATTGAAGGTGAGAAACGTAATTACGTGTGCCCGGCCCTATCTCCTTCGGCCATATGGTTTTCTAAATTAGCTACACTCCTTCATTAACGGAGTGGAAACCCTGGCTTGCTGCATGTGGTTGTACCACTTTGACACCCCACAGAGCTTCCCAGTGTAGCAAATACTTCACAAGTATTCCCATAATTCTTTTCACAATATATTTTTTAAATTACTTTACTGGTGCTCAGTTACAGTTGTATCTTTTCACAGTATTTAAAACCAAAGTTCAATGGCTATGGAACTGCTTTGAAAAATGTAAACATTGACTTAACTAAGTGATACCTGCTCGGAAATATTCAAACAAAAGAGCTGAATAATATGACAGTATATGCTTTGCAATAATGTTGAACACACTAATAAGTCTCTACTATTTAATGTGCAGACATTGTCCCTACATTAACAACTTTCCTTCCAAAAATATAAGCAGTGAGGTCAGTAGTAATAAAGAATACTTTTATTATGCTCAGCTGTTTATTAAGTACCCAGCACAGAAATATGTGCTCCATGAAGAGCAAAATATATTTTATATTTTATAAACTGATTTAGGTGACAAATAACCCACATATTAGATCAGGATTTTGAAAGCACTTGGCTCTTGAAAAGAAAAGAATAGGAAATTCCATTAGCAAGTTGATGGAGACAAGTAACTCAGCATGCTGCTAGAACATTATGGGAGCTTTCAGCTTTACTCCTAGGAGATCTATGCTTATAACACTGAGGTTGATGTCAATGTCAGTTTTATACCCATTTTTTCCATACAAATCTACACAATGGAATTTTGGCCTGCAAAAACCCATACATATGTTATCAGTTCATGGCCTCTTTTATTTCCTCTTTGGATCCACCCTTTGCCCTGTATGTTTTTATAAATCTACACCATGCATCCCCAGAGATCTGCTTTGAGAAATAGCTATAAGCAGAGAATTCACCTTCATAAAGTTTAGTCTTTGTGATTGTCTGCTAGTCAAGGAAGGGACTCGGGGCTACTTATATTTAAGATGCTGTTGCTTAGTCTTTTCTTAAAGGAATGCCAGAGCCATTTTCTCTAATGAAAAAATGTTCTTTGTTTAGGAAAACATAACTCTCAATTTGTCTACAGGGACTTTCCTCAGATAATTTTAATATTCTTTAGAATGTTGATAAAATTTCTAGAAACCTAATGTTGCTTTCCAATAGACTTTATGTCATGATGTTATTATCTGTTAGATTTATTCTCCAGTCCTTTAGGAATACTTTAGAGAATGTCTGGATATTTCAGAATAATTTCATTAGCTGTAAAGGCTTTCAAAAGTTATCTAAAACTAATTTTGAAAAATGATTTTTTTGAATTTAAAGGACTTTAGTCTTATCTAGTGTATGCCTGTGTGTGTGCAACTGAACTGCTTTTAACCTTTAAAAGGAAACAAACAAAATGAATTACAAGTCTAAGTTTGTTGCCAAAGTTCAGGTTTTCAACTTCACAAGAATCTGTAATCTAAAGTAACCACAACCATAAACATAAGAAAGAAAAAAGAAAAAAAGACGACAGTCTCAGTGGATTGAAATTAATGTCGTTCAAAGCCAATCTTAAATAACTACATGTGCACTGCCTTGCAAAGTAGTAGATATTGTCTGGAATCTTTAGCAAGCAGTATAGGTGAGCAGGAAAGACACGCAGCTTTTGTTTCTCTCCAATCAGAAATTTTTCACTTTTGGAACCTCACTCAGCAGATCACTTAAGGTTCAATGTGGAAACAACTCTTTCCTCCATTGCTTTTTGTATATCTCACTCCAATCAAGGCTGCCACCTAGGGCAGTGCCAGTTATACCTGTGCCAGGCACACGCCAAGACCGAAGGTATGGAGAAGCATAGCTAAGCTCCAGTCCCTGGTGCACCCCCAATCCCCCACCTGGAATCAGGTCCATACAGGCACAGCTGGACATTTCACCAGTTCATGCCAATGGGTCTGGGGCTGCCTAAACAGGGTGCCTTTCTCGATTTTTCACAAAGGTAATCTAATGACCTGATTCCATGTACCTAAATTTTCCTCTACAGTTTCTCATCCATTCATTCATTCAGTGGATATTAATTGAGAGCACATATGTGAAGTTACCAGGCTAAACTTTACAGAAGGCACAAAGTGAGTTTTGCAGTGGTGAACATTTGATGTTTAGAAGTGATAAGGGATTTACATAGCAATAACCATAACTCAAACAGAAAGTGAATTGTCGATGAAGCATGCTGTCCGTGCCTCAGCTAACGTTACCCTGCTCTTCCTGATTCAGAACATTCAACTCAAGCTCTTTTCCCACCTCACGCGGGAATTTCAAGAACACCCCTCTATGCCTCAGATTCAAGTTAATTACTAAGGGTTTGTGAACTTAAATTCACTTTTGCCTCCCAGTTTCTGTTCTCTCTGGATTTCATCTCATACATGTCTCATTTCCTAGAGCTCTTCCCTTCTCTCCACATCTTACCATCCCTTTCCTTGATTTATGTTAAAATAATACAAAACACTCAAGGCATTTATGGGTATAGAAAACAACAGTGTAAACAACTTAAAAGTGAATATTACATATTTGATATTAGATAAAGAATATTTTCCCGGACACCTTTCTCTGTGGGACCCTGGCTGTGTTACATCCTCCTGCTCATTTTCTCCCTCCCTGCATTCTTCCTCTGCCTCACACGTCTCTTCATTTCTTTGATAAATTGGTGTACATTTCCCTTTATTATATCCTTCCAAAATAAGCCTTTGGGGTCCCACTTTCTATCTAACTAGCCCAGTAAAAAAATTCCTTCCTAAGAAACAATAAAATACGTTTCTCACCTTGTTACAGAGTAGTAGAGACAGAACTGTTTTGTGACTTTTTAAAAGAATCAAGATTCTTTGGGATGGCATTTAAACAGGACCTTGAGAGTTCAAAAGGATGAGAACTTTTCAAAGAGAATGGAAAGCTTGAACAAGGGCACTTAGAACCTTATAGGAAACAGCCAATGGTTTAGTTAAAATTGAGTGTCGATGTAGACCAACTAGTAGAGGACGAGAGCTAGAATGGGGGAAATGGGGAATGCAACCTAGAAACAGATCATAGACAGTAGCATGTTCTGGGTCAGATCTTTAGGAAAGCCTGAGGGCTTTTAAGGTACCTTAATTAGGGAGTGAGGTGATCCAACTTGCATTTTTAAACTGTGAATCTAACAAGAATGAGCAGGATAAATTTTGTCAAAGGTTAAAATTTGAGGAAGATAGACTAGTCAAGTAAACCAGTAGGGAGGCCCGAGTGATTTAAGCTACTGGGGGAATGGAGAAGAGGGACAGAGACATTTCCATTGTAAAATCGACAAGGCTGGATAGTTGATCATTTATGGATGGTGAGCAGGGCAAGTAGTAGAAGTTGTCTCAGAAGATGTGTATTTATAAAGTGAGAAAAATAGCTCATTGTCGGATGCTTATTTGTTTTTAGAGCCAGCAGCCTTCTAGGTAGGGATGTCCAGCAGTCAGTGAAGAGGTAGAATTGAAGTTTGAAAGAAAAGTCAGATATAAAGATATAAACTGGAATATTATCCCCATAGTAAAGAAAACATCTTTGCTTTCATCTTTACAAGCAAGTAAAGTGCCATGCTCTATGCGTTCCACAAAATCAGCAATATCCTCTTCTTCTTTTTCTGGGGGTGGGGGCAGGAGGTTTCAAAGGCATTTTATTTCACATGTGCCTTTCAGGATAACAAAAGTTAAACTGGTAAGATGCCACCAGGTTCTATCAGTTTGTTGATTGCTACACTGAGACTTTTCTCCCTCATAGCTAAGTCTCAGCTTTGCCTCTCTCTCACTCTTGATCTCTGGCAGTGTCTTTATTTAGATTTTACCATTTTGGCTACTAGCCACTCTCATAGTGAAAACAAAAAGAATGAGAATGCTCTTCGATTCCAATCCTCTAGGAAAATCATATTTGGCTATTAAAATTAATGCCTTGGCTGGTGTGGCTCAGTGGATTGAGTGCCCACCAGCAAACGAGTCACTGTTTCACTTCCCAATCAGAGCACATGCCTGAGCTGCAGGCCAGTTCCCCAGTCGGGGGATGTGTAAGAGGCAACCACACACTGATGTTTCTCTTCCTCCCTTCCCCTCACTCTTAAAAATAAATAAATAAAATATCTTTTAAAACATTCAGGCTGTGGGTAGGATGTCAGCAAAACGGATCAACTATTATCCATGGTTATACTTTTCCAGTACAGGAAAAGGAAAAGCATATGTTTAAAGCTGAATTAGACAACACATTTCTTTACACTGACAATCTTATACAGTTGTTTTAAGTCTGGGAACTACTTGATATAGCCCAGTTTAAACAAATTGTTTTGGCAGTGGGAATGATCTTCATATGCATGCTTTTACATTTTATTTATGAAAAGACTAGCTAAAATGCACTCCAAATTATTATCACTCAAATAGTCATTTTGCATATTAACTTGGCACTGCAAAACGGCATATGGAACCTAGTGTTTGATGGTGATTACTTAGGCATAATTGGAAATATGAATTAGATCCTAGTTCAATCATGAACTAATTTACTTAATCCAACAACATTTCTGAAGCACTTACTATGCGCAAAACACTGTACTAATTTCTAGAGAAAGATTCAAATCTAATAGCAGTGATTACCCTGGCTCTCAGAGAATTTAACCCAACAATACAGTGGGAGTAATCTAAAGAGAACAAAAAGAAGTCAGGGTTTAGAGAGAGAGAGCTGAACTGAAATGAGACTTAATGACATTCATATAAATCTTGCATTCATGGAAACTGTTCTGGAAAAAAAGACTTATTTGTATCCTGAGAAAACAGTTGAAAGTGAGGCAAAAGTTTATCTTAGTAATTTTTGTAATAACACGAAGTTGGGAGCAAAGTAAATATACAACTGCAGAGAATTGCTTGAAGTATGGCATATCTAAGTAACAGATTATTAAACAACCATTGAAAATCATGCTTCTGAAGCTCAAGTGTTATGATATCATACTAAGTAAAAAGTAAGTTAGGTAAAATATATAATTTGATATCAAGTTTAGATGTATATTTGTATGTTCTTTTCAATATACTCTTCTACAATTTTTTCTTCAAGGGAGATATGAGAACTTCACAATTTTTTAAAGCTATGTAAAAAACATCAGTCATATATTCATCTAAAATGTTTATTACACTGGGTAAATACATACATCAAACTAAGTAATTTTTTAGGTCTTAATTTCAGCTTTATATTTTTTGTAGATTTGAAAAAAACCTTACTATTTATTCTGTCATTAATATAGTCATTAAATTGTCATTAAAATAACAGTAATTTTAAATTTAAAAAATCTGAATACAATGAATATTTTGACTATATATTCTTTAATTAAATAGATTTGCTTAATGTAGAACTTTATTTTGGGGTTATACATTCATAGAAATGTAATTAATCTGTTACTTTTCCTGCAATGGAATGTACCTGGTTTACACAAGTTACCTAATCTCACTGGGCCTCCGCTTCTTCCCCTGAAAGCAGGGTTGAGAGCACTTGGCACCATTCTTAGAAGAGAATGGTTACTCGGTAATTTTTACAATCATCATCTCCATCACTACCATTTACCTTGTGGGGTTTTGTTGTTGTCGTTTTTGACTAAACACTTTATACAAGTAAAGTAGGTACTACGTATAAACACAGAATCTAAGTCCATTTCTTCCATCAACTTCTCTATGGAGCTGCTTTAAATGGCCCCCCAAAATCTCATTTGGTACATAGCATATGCCATTATATAGGCATTTTTTCCTGTCTGTATCTTTATCCTTGTAACGTGATTCTAAAGCTGGTTATATGTGGCATCAAGTAAGCAGAGGGTGAAAAGGGACTAATAAGTGAAAGCAATATATGTGGCCAGACAGCCCAGTGAAGGGAAATGGCTGTTCTCCAACTGATGGCAACAGGTGCCGTCCTGAAAATAGCCCCTCGGATCTTGGAAAAGTGAAGACTGTAGTAATAGGGACCTAATAAAAAAGGCAATTTCCTTGATATGAATCATGATGGATATATCTCCCAGTAATAACTTTCTGCTTTTCTGAGGAATTTTTTTCCCTAGGAGTAGTCAATGAAGAATAATATGCCTGCAAATTAAAGCAGAAAGAAACAAATTCCATTCACTAGTTTATTAAAGATCTCTAAAAAATTGATGCACCCAAAACCAAGTTAACTGGAAAGGAATGTGTTTCCTGGTTGGATGTTGTCACCATTTTATCTACAGCACAGTGTGGGGTAAAAGTGGGTTTGCAGTTGTTCATATGGAAAATAATACAATAATTAATAAATAATGACACAAGAATAAACTGTTTCATATACTCACAACTGTAAACCTACTTTCGCCCCACCCTGTACATTATTTATTTACTTATTTAATTATTTATTTATGGTTGTTCAGTTCCAGTTGTCCCACATTTTTCCCATTGCTCTTCCCTACACTGCCCCTCATATATATTTATTTCTCAAGACAGTATTCCAGTATAAGTAGATTTTTATTCATTAAATATTCTTGGGAAATTTGCAAAATAGAAGTCTGAACTTGATTGTAAAGCGTCACTGTAAGTTTTAAACTTGCCATGATCTCAGTGTCCTTGTTCATAAAAAGGAAATCATTTGCGTCCATGAAGCCTTGCTGTAATAAGTAGATGAAATCATGTATATTAATATCAGGATCATTGATTACCAGCTAGTGTTCAATAAATATTTATATCTAGCTTATTTTTTCTTTTTTTTATGCTTTCCTTTCTCTCTTCTCTCTTTCCTTCCATATTTCCTTCCCTCCTCTCTTCCCTCATCTCTTCCTTACTTTACTCCTTCAGCATTAATCCTTCCTAACTCTAAATGTTATAGATTATTAAAATGCATGTATACCTTCCTTTAAATGTCATCATTAATTTTGAGGGAAAATCCTTCAAATCAGCATGGCTTTTTTTTTATTATATTTTTTGCCATTCTTTTATATGTTATTCACCTCTAATAGAGTTGCTGACTAGTGGCTTTAGGATATTACCAGTGGTCCTCAGCTAAAATTTCAACATCCATTCAACACACATTTATTGAATACCAGGCCCTGTATTAGTCTACTGAAAGAGACAGACGTGTCAAGAATGCATGGGCAGATATACTAATTAGCTTGACTGGGATATAGGTACATCAAAACCTGTTTTTACCTTAAGTATATATAATTTTTATTTTCAAAATATAATAAAACCACTTTGAAAAGTAAAAATGCATTAGATAAAGTATAATTTATACTATAGAAGTGTATGCAAGGTCAGTTAGTTGGTGTTTGAGTGAGAGAAAGCCACCAGAACTGTCTCTAGTATAAGGTTATGTATCATATTAGGCCACTTAAATAATCTTTTTAGCTATTTTGTTTGAAATAGCTTGCCACATAATTGTATATTGTTTAATATAATTGCATTGTGTTTGAATTTTTAAAAAAGTATCGCCCGGCTAGTGTAGCTCAGTGGATTGAGCGCGGGCTGGGAACCAGAGTGTCCCGGTTCGATTCCCAGTCGGGGCACATGCCTGGGTTGCAGGCCAGGTCCCCAGTGAGGGTCATGTGAGAGGAAACCATACATTGTTCTTTCTCCCTCCCTTCTCCTCTCTCTGAAAATAAATAAAATCTTAAATTTTTTTTTAAAGTATGCAAGGCAATGTTTATTTGACTCAATTCTGATATAAAATAAAATGAAAAATTAACTTCAATAAACTAGTCATAAGCTGGCAGGGGATAATGTCTTAATCCCGCCTCCATCACTTGCACATTGTGTGACTTTGAAAGTGGCTTATTTCTCAGGCCTTATTTTCTTATCCATACAATGAGGATAATAATAGTACCTACTTCTTAGATTTTTATGAGGAATAAATGAGATAATATACATAAAATTCTTACCACATAGTAAAGGTTCAGTACAGGTATAGCCATTGTTAATATTATCATTGTTTGACTTCAACATCTGTCATCTCCCTACTGCCATTAGCTGTGACGGTTGCCCCATGAAAATTAGCCAAAGAAGAAAACTCCTGCAGTTTGCTGCTGAAATCTAAAAATATATTCTCAAGATTTTCAATAATTACAGATCATATTCGCTGACCTTTTACTTTGTACCCGATGCTATCCAAAACTTATTAATGCTCATAATAGCCTGTGAAGTTGTCATTATCATCTTTACCATCTCACAAATAAAGAAAATAGGATGCAAAGACATTAAGTAATTATAGGAGCCATATTCAGAACTCAAGCCATCCAACCCAAAGCCTCTTAGTACAGTGCTTAACCACTGTACTATAATATATTGACTTGTAATAGGTAGAGAGAGGTGGAGATTTTTTTCAGTTTCTTTCAATTTATCACTTTTCTCAATTGTAGATTATTTTCATTTATGTCTTAGCCAGCTGAAATATGTCTTGACTAATGATTTTTCAATAACACCTAATTTCTGAGCTAATATCTAATAAAGTATTTATGTTATATTAATGCATAGAAACAAATTGCTTCAAAAATAATTGAGTTAAAATATATTTGGAAAAAATTTTATGAATTTTAAAAAAGTAGTACAGTTTTGAAGCATAGTCTTCTAACTTTTTAAATTTGTGGAAGAAAAGAATGGTGGCTGCTTCATGCTTGTTTCTTGGTAACCTAAAAATGTTATAGGGACATTTGTTTGCTTCATTCCACCACCTGCCTCCTCCCCGCCATGCTCCCCCTCCTCTCCCTCCTCCTCCCCCTCCTCTCCCTCCTCCACCTCCTCCTTTCTTCTTCTCCTTTGTAGAATGCGCACTCAAAGCTTTCTCAGAAGCATGCTTTCAGATAAGCGTTTTCCATTATTGCATATTTTAGTTTTCTTCCATTTGTTTTAGTTTTGTTTTGTTCTACTTTCTCATAAACAACGGAAATTTTTAGGTCGAACCTAAATTTTCTATTTATCAGGTTCATTTAGAAACAGATTCTAAATTTTTTTTCTATACTTCACTGATTTGAGTTTCTGTATGTTGATTTTATTACTTCCAAAGTAGATTTTTATTTAGTTATTATAATTCTTTTAACATTTTAATATATACTTAACATTTTAATATATACTTTTAACATTTTAATATATACTTCTATGTCCTTTTTGGTAGTCTATTGTTTTCTTATTTATTTCTCTCTCTTTCATTAAATTTATGAATTCTTATATTTATAATCACTTTAATTTCATTATTTCTTTAAATAATGTTTAGATGTTTGACATTTTATAACCTTTTGGAAGATGAACTCTTTCCTTGGTTATGCAGAATATCTCACAAGTCTGAATTATTCAATCAGAGAAATATTATCTAGAATCAACTGTTTTAAAAACAATGCTATTTTTGTCTCTACTTTGTACAGTTGTGATACTGTTCTGTGTATATACTTTTTTATTTAATATATAAACTATGCCAGTAAGTCCATAGCATTAGCCTAGAGAATAAGTAAGAGAATCGATGCTCAAATAACTTCATAACAAATATTAAGTTCTTAGACAGAAATAACAAATGATTCTAGAATTTCTAGTTAAACACTGAACACATGGCAACCTCATACATCTCTCAGTCTTAAAACTGTAAGACTAGCTCCTAGTGTAATTTATTATATCTCATAAACACTCACCCAATGTCTTCTATGTGACTGATAGGCCCTAATTTTTCTTACACCTTCCTATGCTCTCATAATACCCTATGCTTTCATCTATCATAACAGGTATAAAAATAGCAATTTAAAAAGTGATGTTGTAATTAGTAGTTTAATACCTATCTCTCATCTTAGAATATAATTTCCATAAAGTCTAGGTGCAGGTTGGTCTTGCCTTTTTATTACTTTTTCTCCTTTTCATGGACCTTAAGGGCAAAAAGTAGGACTTCATCAGATGCTTCTAAAGGATGATACATTATCATCATTGGTTGATTTTACTCATCCATTCACCCATTTATTTATTCCTTTTTATCTTCATTCTCCATTCTCATTTCTGTCCCTCCATCATTAGACAGTCATTCATTCTCATGTGTTTCATTTGTACATATTCTTGTCACTTACTAGTTTTGCTCAG
The DNA here is from genome assembly GCA_004026765.1 of Micronycteris hirsuta. Taxonomy (NCBI): domain Eukaryota; kingdom Metazoa; phylum Chordata; class Mammalia; order Chiroptera; family Phyllostomidae; genus Micronycteris; species Micronycteris hirsuta. The sequence continues at coordinate 15,087 of PVJI01019346.1, forward strand.
CATTGATTTAAAATTTTATCCATATTGTTGTGTGTACATTGTGTATTACATCTATCTGACTTATAGCATTCTCTGGTATGAAACTAGCATATTTAGCTAGATAGCATCTAACTCTTCACAAACACAAACAACCTACTGATGAATATCCTTATATATGAACCTTTCGGATGTGAGTGGCATTCCTGGGTCATAGTCTGTAGATATTCTTTGTTTGCAAAGTACTTTCAGATTGTCCTCCAGAATGTCTGTCACAGTCTATAATATCTATGGGAATTTAATGAGAGCTTTTGTATCACTGCCAGTACTTGGCATGATTCAGCTTTCTAATTTTTGTCAATACAATGAGTAAAAAGTGATGTCAGCATTTTAATTTCCATTTCTGTAACTACATGGATTTGGCCATCATTTTGTTGATCGTAAAGTTTTTCTTCAGGGGGTTTCCTTTCATTTATGGAATGGCCACTATCTTTTGCTTATTTTTCAAGTGAGTTTTTATCTTTTTCTCATTAAGTAACAGGAGATGCTCAATAATCTAACTATAAATCTTGTTAAATTTATACATTAGAAATTAAATTTTCTGTCCCAATTCATCGTATTATTGTGAACTTTTCCATTTAATTTGTAGTGAATAAGGTCTTTATTCTTATTTTATAAAATCCATTATTTCTTTGCCTAGTGTTTGTGCTTTGGAATTTTGTTTAAGAAGTCCTTTCTAATACCTAGATCATAAAGATTTACTCTTACATATATAATTTTACCCTTGTAGCATAGTAATTAAGACCAACGATACTGCAACCTGCAGTATTTGGGACTGTGCCCACAGTATTTGAAATCACAGTCTTGGCTCCTTCACTTACTAACTGGGTGAATTTGAACAATTTACTCTCTATACACTTGTTTTTCTATGTAAACTAAGGTAATAATATTGGTGGACTCAGGATTATTGTGAGAATTGGATGAATTAATACATGAAAAAACATTTAGAAAAGTGCCTCCATATACATATGTATATATTGTTGTTATGATAAAATGCTTCTATATATTTATATAAATATATTAAATGTGGCTATATATTTGTATATATATGCTTTATATATACTATATGCTTACATATTCTTATATGTTTATATATTATGTGTATGCATATATATAGGTTTCAGTAGCAATGAAACTTTATTTTCTATATATTATAAATTCATTTTATTAACACCATATACTGAAAAAAAATCATTCATATCATTGCTTTTTGAGGCCAGTTATCAGATATGGAATTTTCAGCTACTCAAAGATGGGTTAGGCCCTGGCTGGTGTAGCTCAGTGGATTGAGCACTGGCTTGCGAACCAAAGGATCACCAGTTCGATTCCCAGTCAGGGCACATGCCTGGGCTGCAGGCCAGGTCCCCAGTGGGGGCCACATGAGAGGCAACCACACATTGATGTTTCTTTCCCTCTCTTTCTCCCTCCTTTCCCTCCCGTCTAAAAATAAATAAATAAAATCTTTAAAAAATAAAGATTACTTTCCTTCTTTAAAAAAAAGGAAAAATTTGAAAAAAAGATTGGTTAGTATCCTCAGAATTGAGTTTTATTATTTCATTTGGATGTTTTTTAAGTCAAAACCAGAGCCATGCTCATTTTATTACTATGGCTTTTATGTTATATCTGAGCTAGCAAACACTTACTTTTTGCTCTTCTTTTTCAAGGAATCAACTATTTATTTGTATTTTTTCTTTCATATACATTTTATTTTATTTTTTACTTTGTTTTTTTGTTGTTGTTGCCAACACTAATACAGATGTCCCCATTTTCTCCCCGTTGCCTGCCTCCGCCCAGCCCCACCCCGCCTTCCCTCCGCCATCGCCACACTGTTGTCGGAGTCTCTGGGGCACGCACATGCTCTTCAGCAGATCCCTTCGCCTTAGAAGAATGGCGCTGAGTTCTAAAATTCATCCAGATGAAAATTGCGCTTATTATTACTTTTATTTTTTCTATGAAATTTCAGGGAATTAAACATTTTATTTTTTAGTAATCCCAAGTAAAAGCATGGCACAAAAAACTATTTTTTAAGATTTTTATGCTCTTTATTAGAGAAAAATAATTTCACTCCATTGATATCTTAGGCACTCATGATTAAGTTACAATTCATAGATACTGTATAGTTTTATTACTATTGAAATTACAAGTTTACTTTGAATAATGTTGATTTGACAAAAATTCTATTGGTTTTTGAAGATTGATCTTGTATCCAACAAGGAAACAAAAGCAATTACTTTGAATTTAATTGTGCTGATTTTCTTGACAGGTGTTTATTTCACTCACCGGTAATAAAAATTTTATCCCCTTTCCTTCATTTCTTTCGGTCTTTTAGTTATTTTACTTTTCTTGTAAAGCGAGCCAAGATCTCCAGGTCTCTGCTACGCAGATGTGATGATAATGGGCATCAGCGTCTTGCTGCTCTTTGTAAAGGGAAAGTTATCTGAATTTCCACACTGAGTAACTGAGTAGAATGTTTGCTCTAGGTTTTGGTATAGAACCTTTATCAAATTTCCTACTCTAATAAGTGCTTCCTTTTAAATCGCACATGGCTGTTGAAATTTAGACAATTTTATGGATATACCTATTGAGATAATACATTATTTTTTTCTTATAATTTTTTATGATAAATTACCTTGATAGATTTTCTAGATCAAATCCTTCTTGCAATCCTGAACCAAATCTACTTGGTCATAATGCATTTTTTTTATTTTAATTCCTTTTTAATGGTTAAATATAACACACATACAAAAAAAAGTCTATAAAACTTGTATAAATGTACCCCTGGCTGGTGTGGGTCAGTGGATTGAGCACCGGCCTGCGAGCCAAAGGGTCGCTGGTTGGATTCCCCGTCAGGGCACGTGCCTGGGTTGCAGGCCAGGTCCCCAGTGAGGGGCAACCACACATTGATGTTTCACTTCCTCTCTTCTAACTCCCTTCCCCTCTGTCTAAAAATAAATAAATAAAATCTTTTTTAAAATCTTGTAAAAATGAAATTCTAGGAATAACACCAATTTCAAAAATGAAAACATTATTAACACCCTGAAGCCTTCGTGTGTTATTTCCTGATCTCAAACCACTCCATCCCTCTTAGAAGTAATTACTATCCTAGTGTTTCTAATCATCACTCCCTTGCTTTACTTTATTGTTTTACCAGCTAACTTCCAAATAATATCTTTTTCTGTAAATGAATGTAATTATATTTTGTATATTTCTTATATCTAGTTTCTGCCACTCAACTTTATGATAGTAAGACCATGCCATGTTCTTAGGTATATAGTTCATCCATTTTTACTGATATGTAGTATCCCATTGTATATTTATTTATGCATTTTACTCTTTATAAACTATTGTGGTTTCTAGATTGGATCAATTGCCAATGATGCTGCTAGGAAATCTTTTGTACATGTATCCTTATGTGCATATACATGAATTCCTAAGAGGTTAATTGCTGGTTCACAGAATATACATGTCTCCTTGACTTTACTAGATGATGCCACATTTTTTGAATAAAGCTTGTACCAGTGTTTCAAAGTTCTAGCTTTGGTAGCCTGAGTCCTAAAATGTAATAGGTATAGATTAACTGGTTTATTTACTAGAGTATAACCAAATTCCTCATCAAGGAGAGATGAGTTCTTGTCTTCACCCTTCCTCAACCAAGATAATTCAATATTTTAAATATGACTTTTGAAATGTCACACATTCAGATGTCAATTAAGGAAATAAATTTCCAATTAATATAAAATTAAATTTAAAAATCAATATTAAAAATGAGGCTATTGACACACGTTACAAAGCTCAAATGATGTCACAAGATTTCCCTCTAGTTTCCTCTCTCTCCTTCCCTTTCTCCTTCTCTCCTTCCTTTCCTGTCCTCCTCTCACTCCCTCCCCTCTCTCGGCTCTGTTCATTGTATTGAAGAAGGTGACTGCTGAAATGGCATCCAGAGTACCATCTTCCCACCTTAGCAGCCCATTGGAAAGAAACAAACTCTCCTGCATATTTTACTGGGCAAGTCCCCTGCTGGCATACGTTAGCCTCTCTAATTCATACACCCTTCATGACTTGTGAGGGTTGTCTAGGGACAGAGTACCTAGACTGGTCACCTCCCCAGAATGCATGGAGTGGCTCTCCAAAGGAAGTAACACCTGTGGAAATGCTTGATTTGTTCTTATGAAGGAGTTATTTGTTTACTTACCGCTTTCCTCCCTTGAAGGAATCTTTCATCTCATTCCCATTGTCCAGCAGGGCAGTTAGCATATAACAGGTGTTCAGTAAGAGTTTATTAAATGAATGAGAAATTTAAAAAATGTCTCTTTTTTATTTTCTATAACATAAAAGGTACTTTATAAGAACCCATCTGATATCAAGGAGAGATGATCTAAAATTGCATAATTTGACATTTCTTTGACTAGACTTTTCCTCACACAATACATTTCATATATATTCTTATATAGTTACTTCTGCAGAATATATAATTTTCCTCATTTCAGCTTGCTTGGAAGCAGCTTCTTTGGTGCTGTCATGGCAAATGAATGTTTCCTAAACTGTCACGTGACATCCTTAGAGAAATTGAAATTGCAGCACTGAATTCTGTATGTGTCAAGTAGTGCCAGATGCCACAAAGTCACATGCAGATGTCTTACATCTACAAAATTATAGTAACAGTTGGGTTTCTTTATCTGAATATTTCTGCTTAGAAGGGCTAGGTAGCCTTGCAGGCAGTAGAAACTGAAACCTTCTGTTCAGCCATAGGGCAGAAATGATGCAATCATCCCCATCAGATGCTCAGTTAATACCCACAACCTTGATGCAGAAGGGCCACTTCAATGAATGTAGAAGTCAGAGCACAGTGTGCTCACTGTGGACCACTAGAGGCAAGGAGATTTGCAGGTGCAAAGCTAACTCTGACCTAGTTGAATGAATTACGGAAGCTGGCCAAATGGGAGAAATATTCCAGGATCAAGGTCAGTCATTTCCCAACACGTTCTGCAACTGAAGTGACCGTGATGGCACTGGAAAAGAATGTAGGACCTCAAGCAGCCTTTGGCTTGACTAGCTTGCAACTTTTGTTTCTGGCTCAGTCCACAAAGATACCATTGTGCTTTGTGTACGTTTTGCCCTGTCTCTTGGGAAGGACTGTCTTTTCCTCCCCTGTCCACCTGGAAAGCTCCCAGTCATCTATCAAATGTCAGCTCACAGTTTATCTCCTCCATGAAGTCTTCCTTAATTCTCCTGGGTAAGCATGGAGGTTCCTTCCACACTGAGTTCTCTGGAACCTTCTGCATGTCCTTGTGGAAGGTGGTATCTCGTCTATTATGTAGTGCGTGGTATAATTGATTGTTAATATTTGACTCCTTACTGCACCTCCAGGTACAGGATAAAGATTCAATAGATATTGGTAGGCAAACCAGATATAATTATCCCCATTTTACTGATGAGGAAACTGAATCATAGAAATGACATTTAATTTGCTCAGAATCAATAGCTTATGAGTGTCAGGATTAAGTTACAAAGCAGATCTTCTGACTTTAGCCAGAGTCTCTGTCAAGCCTTGAGTCCTCCCACAGACTGAGGATCCTTGCCTCAGGGCTACCAGCTCTTTAAAGTGCAGCTAGGCCAGTTTGAATATTTTCTCTAAGACCTTAACGCCAGGTTTTTTGCTCTTGCTAGAACACCTGGCCTCTTCCTTTGTCGTACAACTGCATTTCAAATCTTGGAGTTCAGGTTTCAGGTACACGTGACAGAATTTTCCTGGATTGCTCTTATGATCCTGCTGCATGTTCAAAGCCCAGTACTTCAGTATATGTCTCTGCTAACGGCCCACTTCCCTTTCTGAGGACACCTGATGTCCCAAGCCAGAGCAGCCCCATGGCCGTTCCATCTCTCTGCTGCTCCTCCTGGATGGATAGCGCTACACGTATTATGGATTGAAAATAATGGCTACTGCTAATTATTCTTGATATTTCTGACTACTTGCTTTGTTCCAGGCATAGTATTCAATAAGTATCATTTTGTTTGATTCTGATAAAAAGTTATGACATAGAACTAATGTTATCTATACTTTACAAAGGATGAAATCAAAGCTTATAGAAGTTATGTAACATGCCTCTTGTGACACAGACAGTAAATTTCAAATTCTAATTAAATGGATTTTAACTAAATGGAGTCTAATTTCTGAAGAGTGTCTGTAACCCTACATTTGCAATTTATATAAAATCAACTGTTGTACAGAGTAGCTAATGACCATGTGCATAACACAATTGAGAAAAGATTGGAGGTGAGGCACACCCTCCACCTGATAGATGAGGTGCTCAATAATTACTGGTGGAATAAAGGTCCAAACCCTAATTTGGGTAACTATAAAACTGAGAAAGCTTTAGTAGCTTTATCTATATGCAGTAGGAGCAAACATTTGTTTGTAATATTCTAAAGGACTCAAAAGTTTTCAAGATCATGAAACTTTTATCCATTTGGCTTAGTGGAGGGTTTGAAAGGAAATATAGTTGCCTTCCAATGGATATAATCATGCGATTCTATTCCTAACTTTCTGCATATAAATACAAACTTCTTTTAAACAATTACAACATGTCAGTAGTTAAAATAGTGTTAATCTTCTGTCACTTACATCTGGAGTTTGCACTTGTGATGTTTCCATTCTGGGTGAAACACAGCGTACCTTCCTCGACCCTCAGGGCCTTTGATTTCTCAGTGCTCACCTCTTCCTCCCGCTCTCTGCACAGCTGAGATCTGCAGGCACTCAAAAATGCCACACTCCCTTTTGCCCTGGATGCCATATGTGCTGTTCCTTGAGTCCCCATTCCCTCCTCGCTCTGCTTTACTCAATTCAAATTTTGGATAGAAGATTTCTCAGGAATCTCTTCTCTCATCATAGGTTTGTCCCTCTATTATATGTTTCCTTGGTATCCAGCTCTCCTTCTTAACACTCATAGCACCTATAAGTACTTGTTCAGTGTTCATCACCTGGACTCTTTCACTAGTGGGTGCTCAGTGATGATTTGAAAAATTAATGGTTGAAGGCATTTCCATACTGAAGCCCATGTTGTAGTAACCATTATTAAAATAAGGCAATATAAAGCAAATCCATTTTGGTTTAGTGAGCGAGTATGGCATTTGCAATGAGACATGCCCTTCCTTTAGGATCTGTCTCAGTTGCTATGACCATCGCTATGTTGCCTATCGCTATGGTATCTGGAACTGTATATAATAGAAAACTCAACTCAAACTGTTTACTTAAAATGGAATTCATTGGCTTAGTGTGAAAGCCAGAGGGCTAGTGCCAAAGCCAGAGGGCAGAGTGGGCTTTGAGGAATCTGATCTACCTCACCCCACAGACAGCAGCCATGGTACTATCTTCGCCCCAAGGTCTGTTCCCTGTGGTGCTGGGACGGTTTTAGCTGCATGCTTCCTCAGCTACATCTAGTGGAAGAGAGTAGGAGAGACTTTCTGTTCTGTGAATCTCTCCTAAAAGTAAGAAAACGTCTTCCCTGAAATAATTAGACTCACTTCCCTTAGTATTCTGTTGGCTCTAATACAGCCACGGCGCCTATTTCTGAAATACTTTCTGTGACTGAGAAAAGCTCATTGGTTTACAAGCTGGTTCTTGGATCAACCATGGACATGGAGAGTGTGTCTCATGGTTGGTTTCCTGGGCATCCTATTCCTGATTCTAAATGGCTAGAGATGAGAGCGGAAATGCCCACTACTATCACATGCTCAAAATTGTACCAATATTACTCACATTCTGATTTTAAAAATTAAAGATTATTCAATGTTGTATCTAAATCAAGATGCATTCTGGGAGAAAGTTGGAACTTCTCTTTACAAGGGAAAATTACAGGAAACCTTTGTGACTCCAAGTCCTCCTTACTTAGTCAGAGGCAGAAGTAGTCAGCAGGACAAGGAAGGGAGTGAGGTACCAGGTCTCTACATAAATCACTTTCTTCTGTGTGACAGCGCATTCCAGCACCCCTCTCACATTCAAAAGAACACCTTCAACACCAACAGGATGGAGAGATCTTGACTGGTCACTCAAGTTGTTGAACTGAAACAAAGATTAAAGGTCTATTTATGGAACATTTGATTAGCATTACATGTTTAAGGGGCATAAAATTGTTGGTTCTTCCATGCTGAAGATTTACTTTCCGTTACTCTTTCTGTATGTGATCTTTTGGAGATCTAAATGAACTCTAAGGTTAAAAATGGTCTTCTTTTCTGAGAATGACTTTTTTCCATTTTGGACCATAGCATTCCTTCTGTTTTGTCCTCCATATGTCCTCATAAATATAATTCTGGCACTGGAATCTTGACAGCGCTTCCCAGCACTTGCCTACTCAGCATTAAGCCACTAAGATATGAGATCATGTCAGTTCTGTGCCATATAATCATTTTACATTCCTTTAACAAGTGAGTATTGAGTACCTACTATGTATAAGACACTGTAAAAAGTGCCCTGAGCTATATGTGCCATGTCTTGTCTTGAAAGAGCTCACAATGGCATTGGGAGCACAAGTGAGCAAAATGTATAGTGCAGAAAATAACTACCAAAGGCAGTGAATTGATGAGAGGTTGCTTGCATATTTGAGAAATGCTTTAGGAAGGGGTACTTGAGCTAGGATGGCAAATGGATATGGTTTGATTTGGGTTGAACAGAAAGAATCAGCAGTTGAATAAGAGAACAGAAGAAAGTATTCAAGGAGATAAGGTTGAGTTAGGTGTTTAGGAAATACTGAATATAGATACAGCTAGAAGGAGTTAAGGATTTCTGCTGAGAAATGATGAACTCTGTACTTGGAAAGAAAATCTGCACCTGATGACAGAGGTCCTGAAATGGTCTATTTAAGAACTTTGAATGTTTTTATTGAAGAAGGGTGAGCCAGATGAAGATTTGGGGGTCATATTTAGGGAACAGAATGATGAAAGTTGTTTGTGGAAGATCCCCGTGAAAAGACTGAGCCAGGAGAGAGCCAATATTGGAGAGTATTATTTTGATGCTATTATATCATGGAAAGGATTTGACTATGGAGGTGGGAAAGAGATTTGTGAGCATCAAAGGAATGGATGGCCAGGGCTTAAATTGTTAGCCTGAATGACTGAATTACTCTTACTGCATTAATAACGTAGGGATATATAAAGGGAGTTCCAATGTAGTTCCAACACTAGTTTCATATAAGAATTACTTGCAAAGATTTATTATTATCATTATTATTATATTTTATTTTATTGATTATGCTATTACAGTTGTTCTGATTTTCCCCTTTTGTCCCCTCCACCCAGCATCCTCAACTCCCACAGGCAATCTGCAGACCATTGCTCATGTTCATGGGTCATGGGCATACGTTCTTTGGCTACTCCATTTCCTATACTGCACTTTACATTCCCATGGCTATTCTGTAACTACCTATTTGTACTTCTTAATCTCTTCACCCATTCCCCCACAACCCCTCCCATCTGGCAACCATCAAAATGTTCTCTGTATCTATGATTGTGTCTCTAAAGGAGTTTATCATCACCAAACCATTATTATATGAAATGTTACAGGGATGTACTTAAGAAAAATAAGATCAAGACTATGAAAAATGAAATGATAATAAGTACATATTGATTAAAATTGAATCTAAAAAAGAAACTAAGCAAACAAGAACAGAGGGTTTTTTAATACTCATAATTCTGCCCCTTCTGAATAATTTGTCTTAATTGGGGGTGTCAGCATGGGTATTTTTTTTAAAAGCAAACTACGTTAAGGGTTAAGAACCACTGGGGAAGGTGATGGTGAGTTCAATTTCTGTGAAAATCCTCTCTCCTTACTGTAGGCTATATTTTATTGGAATTTTTAGAGGGAGGGAGGCAGTGACTAAATGAAAGAAATGTTCTGCTTCTGTTGTGGTTGATGGAGTTCAGGAGCTTGAGAGCTGTTCCCTTATTGTGAAGCGTGTTACAAAGCTTCACTTCTTGATCCTGACTTTAAAAATAAAATCCAGTCCAAGCAGGGTGCTACTGTTATTATTTTCAAAACAATTTGCACATAACCCACTAGTCACTTCTGTATTCTAAAATTAAATAATGCTTTTTCACTTTTAGGATTGTTCATTTGCTCCTTCTTTGTAAAAAAGAAAGAAAAAATACAGTTTTAAATTCATTTAGAAGGGAAAACGTTGTAAAATTGTAGTCATCAAATGCATTAAACATTTATAACTTTGAGTATCAGTCCAACATGTGAGGTTTGTATTTTTCATTCTTTCTTCCCTTGAAGAGAAATCATCTTGTGCTTTATATGGATAAACAACAGGAGGTGATCAACTTTATTCAGGGCTGTTTTCCTGCATAAATGCTTTATTCTTCAAGAAAAACATTTCTAATCAAGAGCTTTATCCCCATCACTCACCCCTACTCTGTTCACACCGGGAGGTCAGCACCTTATGTTTCTGAAATTGTAATTTATCGCTGTTGGAAAGGTTGAGTATTTGTATAGGATTTCCACCATAATTCAGTTTTGTTGCAAAGTTTACCAAGTATAACTTCTTAAGAGTACTTTCTGAAGAGTAATCAGTGGAATTCTAAAACGGCCAAATATATCTGGGCACTGCAAATGTGTATAAATATAAATAGTATAGAGACAGATTTAATGTAAAATAAGGTGTGTGTATATATGCATAGATATGCAAATGAATGCTATATATAGGTCTAAGACATGAGTTTCTCTTTTTCTTCAGCAAAGGACAGTTACATTTGAGATGATTTAACGAGTCTGCACTATATATGTTACAGGAGTTAGATGTGTGTGAAGACTTTTTTTTTAAAATTAAAAGGCACACATTTTAAATTCTGATGTTTCAAAATGTAATGAAAAATTTAAAAGATTTGTGTCTTTTTGCCTGTGTTTTGAAAATAAACTTGTATGGGAGACAATAAAAAGCCAGAAATAGCCTCTGAGAGAAAGAAAACATCATTCTGTGAAAGACTCAGGGCAAGTTTGCAATCCGGAGCACACCTCAGAGGGAACTCAGGAAAGGGCACCTCCGCTTCCCTGAAAGTGAGGATCTATGCAGGTGATTGTCTTCCAAATGAGTGCTCCCACTGTCCTTTGCAAATTACCCAGTGGCTGTCATACTAGAATAATTGAGTCCAAGAGCTTGAAGGGGTACCTCTGAGTATTTGTTTGTTCAAGCAGATGGTATCTCAGGATCTGTTAAGAAGACAGCCCATCTCCTGTCTCCAGGAATCCATAAGTAACCTTTACTTTCTTTCAAATGTTTAAACAAGCTCAGCCAACTTTTTCTATTCTAACCTCAGAGGAGCTAAAGCACAGCTGGCCTACATTTTCCTAATAATAGTCCTTCATATTTTTAAGAGAGTTATAATATCTCTCTTCCACCATCTCTTTTCTAGACAAAATAATGCAAACTTCTTTATTCATTTAAGAAGGGTCCTCTCCATCAACTCATTGCTCTTTCCTTAGATACTGCCTAATTTTCCATCATCCTTTTTAAAGTACAACAACTCAGAGTAAACATCAGCTTTACATAAGACTACAGAAGATAAACTTGAAAAAAAAGAGTGGTTGTCTGAATTTTGCCTCTGTAGTAATATTCAACTGAGGTAGTTGTTTTTAAAATGAACTTGTGATTATTACACAGATTATTCATTTTATTTATTTATATTGTTTATTTTTTAATTAAATCTTAAATATGGTCCTTGAGGCTACTGTTTTTGTCCACATTGTATAGCTAATGAAGAAATCCTAAGCAGTTAACCAAATTCATAAAAAAACAACAGAAAGCAAAATAATTAAAACTTGGACCAAGGACTTCTTTGTATATTAACTAGTATTACATCAGTTTTAAAACTCATCCTGTTTCCTCTGATTGGAAGAGCTCTCTATATCCAAGTCTGATGCTTGTGTTCTTTACCTGGCATTTTTCTTTTCTCAGCTTAAATGACCCTTCCTCTGGGAGGGACCTATCTGAAATCCACACATCTTGCTCACACATTGCAAACATGTACACCAGGAGACTGCTTAGTCATCCCTGGAATGAGCTCCCAAAGGATCCTGTATATCTCCTGCACTAACCAAAAACACATTTTGTCAGGAAAAATAGCTATTGTAAAGCATCACCCTTGTTCTGTATTGCACGATCTCTGGAGTGGAGCAAGGGGCAACCACACAGTTCCGAGCCTGCAAACATGGTGGGGCCATAGGTCCACCCTAACCGACACTAAAACTTGTTCAGGAATGGTAGCCAATGTAAGTTCAATGGATTCTTCTTTGCTTACACCTTTTTAAAAAATATTTTATTTATTTTTTATTTTTAGAGAGAGGGGAAGGGAGGGAAAAAGAGGGGGAGAGAAACTTCAATGCGTGCCCTCTCATGTGCCCCCAACTGAGGACCTGACCCACAACCCGGGCATGTGCCCTGACTGGGAATCAAACCAGTGACCCTTTGGTTCACAAGCTGATGCTCAATCCACTGAACCACACCAGCCAGGGCTTCTTTGATTACATCTTGATAGCTTATATTAATCTTGGAACTTCGGGTTACAACATATTGAGGGTGGGTAAATTTAATTTCTACAATTCTTTTAATTTATTTACTTTCCTTGATCAAACTTAATTGCTTCACCATATGATCATTTCTACATAGAGTTGAATGTTATATGAAAATCTCACTTTTCAACATCTTTAAGAACCACATGAAGAATACCTTTCTTTTCTGTGAATATACTCTGTGCCCTCAAATAGCTTGATTGCTTACCTGTGACCTGTGGAATTATTTCACTTGGAGCTCCCTGTTATACAGAATCCCCCCGATCACCATGCAGTTCTTCTAAGGCCACTTTGTGTTAATTAAATGTCCATTTACCTATACTTTTTGGTTTGAGACAGTGCATGAATATGTGCATGTATGCAGGTGTTAAATATCAGCTCAACACTCATACTTCTGTTTAGTTGATATGGTTTAAGAGTGAAGATTGAAAACACTTCCTATATGGCAATTCAAGAAAAATAGTCCTGGCTATCCTTTTATGGGACAGTGTAAATAAAATGGAATATTTCAATTACAATCATTGATGTTAATGCACTAAAGTTTTAGTTGTATGTTTCAAGTTTCATAAATCTGATATATACAAACAAACATTATCAGTCTATTTTATCAAGTATTTATAAGAAGTTGGTACTTACCATATAGAAGTGGACAAAACAAGTCAAGTCCCTGACCTCATAAAGCAAGCAAATGAAACTTATCTATCTATCTATCTATCTATCTATCTATCTATCTACCTACCTACCTACCTACCTACCTACAATTTGTCTGTGAACAGTCTTTCAGATGTCCTTTGGACAAAGACCTGAATGAAGTAAGCACATAATGTACATTGTGATAAGGATGTTGGAATTTATTACAAGTGTGATAAAAACCCATAAGAGGATTTAGAACAGGAGGGCATTTTCACTGATGTGCACAGCATACAATATAGGAAACAGGAGGAAGTCTGGAGACCACCTAGCAGACCCTTACTGTGGTACAGACAAGAGATAATGGTGGCTTGGACTTCACTGCTGTGCAGACAGTACTAAGAAGACATTGGACCTTCAAGGTACTGTGAAAGTAGGTCAGACAGGATTCTCTAATTGGCTGGACATGCAATGGGAAAAAAATAATAGTGCTATTTACTACAATAAACAATACAGAAATAGAAGAAAAGAAGTGGGAGATTAATAATTTGGTTAAGGGTATGCTGATTTTGAAATAGCTTCTAGATAATAAAGTCGAACTATCTTCATATTTTTAGCTACATGAATCTAGACTTTTGTAGAAAGTTCAGTGCGTAGTTATAAACATGAAGTTAACAGCCTATAGGTCATATTGGGATTCAATTAGACAGCCTAGGATGTAAGGAGGAAAGAGAAAGAGATTGAAGACAGTCCCCGTGTGCTCCTGCTTATAGGACTGGAAAAGGAGGAGAGTCTAGTAGAAGTAGTGAAGATGGAATGGCCAGATGGTGAGGAAAATTGGGGAAATGTGGTAAACTAGGAGTGGAAAGAATGTCTTTCAGGTAAATGTCATTTTTCTCTCTGTATCTTTCCTCTGTCTCTGTCTCTCCTCTCTAAACCTAAACACCCTGAACCCCCAACACACCCACCCTCGTCCTAAATGAATGGTTTAATACAACCACTCCAAAGTTTATCTTTAAATAATGAGTGCTTCCAGTATCTCCCAAATAGGATTCAACTATCAAAACTTTCCTGAAGGAACTATTGCAAAGCAAGCTGGAACTCTGAAACTATCTTCCAAAATCTATCTGCTGTGACCAGACACTGGAGATAAAATTTGCATACGTGATCCTCGGTTCTAGCGTGGGCTCTGACACTTCCTAGCTTAAACAAGTAAACTAACTTCTCTGACCTAAGTGTTCACATCTCTAGAAGGCTGGCGATGGCAAAGGAATAGCTTTTAGAGTCTTTCTAGCTCTATAAGAATAGGATTCTAACTTTTAATGACTTCGGGTGGGTACACAGGATTCTGGGCAGTTCTACGTACCAGAAAAACGTGGATGCTTCATTACGTACAGTTCTGTAACTGTGTGTGTGCTGCCATGCTGTATCCTGTCATGACATCCGAAAATACGTTTTCATTACAAAGAGAGTGTCTATGTATCCCTCTATCTATTAGATAAGAACCTTCCTCCCCACTACAATGACAATTGTTTGATAAACTGCATCATGATCTTTTTCCCCAGAAGGTGACTGAACTGGTGCATATAAGCAGATGGTCTTGCCCCCCAGCTTCCTCCTTAACTGGACTCACATACCCTTCGCCATATGTTTCTAAATTAAAATGTCGGATATCAGTTGTGAGGAATATGTTGGACAACTCTTAACTTTGTGCTTAAAATTTTGTCCTAGCTTTTTTGGACAAAAAACCCTACAACCTATCTCCTAAACATGAATAATCTCTAAATTAAGACCCTAATTTGAGGAAGTGGTAAGCAGTCTGTAGAGATACATATTAGGCTTCTCCTCCCACCTAATCTAGTGAGAAGAGTGGGGATAACATTAGAAACTAAAAAATTTAGATTTGCATGTCAGTAATTTCACTTTGGCTAAGCCACTTAATCTCACTGAGCCTCCATTTACTCATTTGTAAAATAGATATAGTAACAACTACTTTTTAGAATTGTCATAAATGTTGATGAGTTAATATTGGCAAAACACCTAACACAGTGCCTCAACCATGATAGACATGTCGTAAGTGTTAGTTTCTGAACCACCCTTCCTCCTATGCCTCCGTTCCTTCTTAAACTCCGGGAAGGGGCAAACTGAAGTAAGCAAGGTGAGCAGATCCAGTTTTTCTTTGTCTTCTAGATCAGCATTTTCATCGAGTTTATGATCCCAGGCAAAATCAAAATTCAATTGGCAGCAATTTTATGCTCTAGTTCAAAATAGCAACACGTGGAAGACAGAAATCCCACAATGTTTACAATTTTTCATGCTAAACACTCAGAGTGACATAATATTTTCAGTAGCAGTTGAACTCTTACATATGAATTTTTAAGAAAAAAATAATAAAGTATGCTTATGTGGCTGAGATAATATAGTAATAAGAACCATACCTCTCACATTTGCTGACCTCAATGTGTTTAAATTTCTAAGCTCAACATCACATTAGCAGGGTGTTTCACATTTAAAATCTGGTGCATGGTTTTAAAAGTTAGCAAGATTCTAGGGACCTTTTCAAAGGTATTATGTGAATGGAAGTGATTATTATTTATGACTAATCCAGCTGCATTTTTACTGTTTTTCCTACTAAGGCTTCTCATGCAAATTTAGCTATGAACCAAGGAGTAGGGTCAGTAATGTCATCATATAAATACTAGAGAGTGGTTTCTAGGTGAAGTGTAGTCTTGAAAATAAGAATACGATATTGAATATCACAAATAACTTTTACCATTCAATATATTTTTCTACCAATTAGTTTCTCTCCATGGTAGAAGCAAATTTTAACACACTATCTTACAATTATTTTTACAATTATTCTTACAAATACTGCTCAAGCTAGAAAACAGACAAACAAAATGGAAGCCCTTGCCAGCTATATCTGCTGCATTCGGAATTACTTCTCTCATGTTACACATTATGTTCTCCCAAATTCCAG
>PVJI01019347.1:0-31287 GCA_004026765.1 Micronycteris hirsuta
TGAAGCCAAACGCAGCCTCTCACTACTCTGCCAGCTGGTACACTGATACAGATGGGTTCCTAGAACACTCACCTACTGGGGGCTGGGGAGCCTTTACTACAAGGGGCCCACCCTGCAGAAGATAATTCTGTTTTTTGGGAGTCCCCTTCATATTGAAGTAGATTCTTAGGGAATATTAGAATCCCGTGCTCACTGGAAACCATTGGAATAAACAGTCAGACCCCACCGGCTTCTTACCTCTGTATAGCAGCTCCCCCCGTGGCTGGAGCCATTTGATCTCCAGCCTCAGGATAAGCCTGCCCACAGCCTCCAACACTGATCCTGTCCTCAGGCCAAAGCTCTGGAGCTCAGCAGCAAGCCACGGGTGCTAAACTGGCTCAGACTTCCTGTTTTAGTCTGGCCTCTGAGCTCTGGCCAGCCATCAAGATGTGGCCTCACTCTGTCCTCTAAAGTTGCTGCATTGCAGGCTCATCCAGCCCTGACTGGCGGGGCATTGCCTTGCTTTTCTCTGAGTCTGGAGTTTTGTCCTTGAACTTGAGACTAATGGGAAGAGACCTGTGACTGAATGAAAGATGGCCTTGCTCTGGACCACCTGCTGGGATCATCCAAATACCCACTGCTGTTGGACCCCTCCTTTTGTCACGGTACATGTCTCTGTCTGCCTCACAGAGAGCCCCCCACTCCCACCCAACATTCATGTTTGACATCATGATGCAGCTCCCTTCCCAAGACTGCACAGGGCCTGCTGCCTGCCCGAGCAGGTGGGCCTTCAGCCTACAGCTTTGTTCCTTCCCCGCTCCAACTTGACTCTTACTCTGTCCAGCCACAATTAAGGTCATTTTGACCAGTTCTGCCCCACTGTGCAGTTTCAGCGGTTTCTATAACCCCTCCCAACTGAAAAGTCACAACCAGACCAGTTGCTTTGGGCCTCAAAAAAAGCACTGGGTCTCTCTGGGCTCAGCTTGCTTATCCATAATACAGGAGTGCCAACATCTACCTGCCTTGTAAGAGCACTATCTCTGTTTTGAACACTTCTCCCCACCTATCAACTGAACTAGTCCTACTCATCCTCAGGCCTCAGGTCTTAGACACTGCTTCACAAACCAGGTTTCCTTACCAACATTCCTCCACCACTGCTATGTGCTGTGACAGCAACCTGTACTTTCCTTTGCAACTCCATAAACTCATGTAGTTCGTTGTGAATTATCAGCTGAAAGTCTCTCTCCTCTCCTAGTCCATCAGGTCCCTGAGGGCAGAAACCGCCTTGCTCGCCAACATGGAATCCCCCATGCCTAGAACATAGTAGATATGAGACTAACAGATGAGATGTTGGGTGTGTCTGGCACACACATAGCAGGTCCTCAGTGAATGTTATTCCTTCCTCTCTGCTCCTATAGAACTCGGCACAGCCTGTCCCAGGACGTAAGCCACCAGCACAGGGGAGCACCAGGGCAGAGCTAAGCTTGTTCTCAAGGTTCAAGCTGGCCATCCTTCTGGGTCCTTTGCAATCTACAACCCTGGCAAAAGCCGCAAGCAGCTGAAAGTCTGGCAATGATGCCCCTATCAGCAGTTATCAACATTAAAGGAATCCCATCTGAGAAGCTCTTTAAAAATATCAGTGTCTGTATCCAACCCACAGAGACTTTGTTTTAATTCTCTGGAGTGGGGCCTGGGCTTTGCTATTGTTCAATAATTCCCCCAGGTGACCTCAATATGCAGCCTCAAAGTGAGAATGATTGATCTGGTGCAATGACCATTTTTCAGATATGAAGATGAAACACCAGAGGGAAAGGAATTAACCGAAGAACTCACAGCTTAGATGTCCACCCACAGCTCTTCCCACTGCACCAAGTAACAAATTGAAATCCCCTTTACCAATCCCAGAGGCGGTTCTCCTGGCATCAGACCAGGCTGGGAGCAGAGAGCTTGTTTTTCCCACCCTAGAAAATCTGTTATTAAAAGTCTGTTTGTGCAAGAAGGATATAATTAAAGTTGAATGAGTGTAATTTCTTTACCGCAATGAATATTAATTGAAGGTAAACATAGCATCAATATTCATTTAGAGGAAGATGGAGGCTAAAACGCAGACTGCTCATACCAGAGTTGTCAATCACATCAGAAAAACAACAGGATGATAGGGACCCGAGAGCAGAGTGCTGCTCTATTTTCCTCAAACCCTCTTGGATACTGAAATCAGTCCAAATGCAAATCAGCTGCCAGGTTGAGCCCCATGACTGTGCATGTCTCTGCCTTGCTCAGGGCTCGGCTCTCAGAAAATTTTAAGTTGTAAAGGCTTTTTTAAAAAAGATTTGATGTTATTTATTTATTTTTAGACATGAGGGAAAGGAGGGGGAGAGAGAGGGAGAGAAACATTGATGTGCAAGACATACATGGATCTGCTGCCTCTCACGCACCCCAAGTGGGGACCTGGCCTGCAACCCAGGCATTTGCCCTGGCTGGGAATCAAACGGGCAACCTTTTGGTTTGTAGGCCTGCGCTCAATCAACTGAGCCACACCAGCTAGAGATATAAAGGTTTCTTAATGCAAGATCAGGATGCTGGAGGGGCAACTGTCCTCTTTGACCCTCCTGGAGAGGAAGCAAGGCCAAGCAGACCCAGGCTCAGCCATGTCCTTCTGGGCTGAGATCACTGGATAAATGGCAAAAGCACATTACTTCCCAAGGAAGAAACCCCAACGTCCTGGGGGTCCTCGGCTCTGTAAAATATGACTGAACTGGGAAGGCTTTTTAAAATGCAGATTGCCAAGCCTCTCCCTGGTCCTACTAAATCTATTTTTTTTTTTTTGGATTGACGTTTAGGAATAAGCATTTTAACAAACTCTTATGTTAATTCAGATTTTTAGCCAAGCTCAAGATCTTTGTTGTGCCAAGTCAGTTAGGGTCTTAAATCATGCCATTCATTGATTCATTCATTTGTCTGATAAGTATTAATCATTAAGTATTGTGTTAGTCATAGGTGAATACAAAGACGGGTAGTCTGTTTTATTGTTCCTCCTGGTCCAACAAGAGAAACTAACACATTAGAAATGCAATTATAATACATAGAGATTATCGCAGAGGGAGGAAAACAATGTTATGGGAGCACAAAGGCAGGTAAATTCGATTGTGAATGGGGTCCAGGAGTTTCACAGAGCAGATGAATGGAGAACTTGTGTGAGTCACATGTTCTCCCAGCAGTGAAGGTGTGGAGCCTCGGAGGCACAGCTGGAGATGGGTTTACTGGGAGTCAGGGAGAGCAGTGTTCCGTGAGGCTGATGAGCACTGCATTGGGAAGAGCATGGATACCGTGCAACGGCATGTGGATTTCATCACGTAAACAAGGAAAAGAGATTCAGGAGACTAAACTGAACCTTGGCAGCTTAGAGTGGGAATGGACTCAGAGGTTGCAGGTTTAAAAATCTCTTCATCATACCAGATTTAGGATCAAAGAATGATTTGGGCTTTAAAAAGAAATGATAACTGGAAGACTTACATCTAGACAGTATTCACCAGGAGTTGAGAGAAGGAAGCACTATCTCCCTAGAGAAGTCAGTGTGTCCTGAATTGGTGGGGAGAAAAGAAGGGATTGTAGGCTTGGCACGGCGCCCATCAGCAGTGCTCAGCGAGGTTGCTAACCACCATCACAGGCCGAGAAGGCCTCAATACAGGCCTTTTTACCTCTGGCCGTGGGCAACCACCTAACAAGCTCCTGATGAGAAGGGGGTCATGTTTGGATACAACAGCGCAAGCAGCGTGGGTACCAGCTCTGACAACCAAGAAGGGGTGAGCTCTGTACTCATCTTGGTCCCATGTGGTACATTCTAGGAGGGAATAAATAAATTCTTTTCTTTCTGAAACTGATCTTACAGAGTTCCTCAGCTCTGTCAGGGCCCACAGAGCGCTTCCATACCAATGCTCTCAGCTCAGAGATGGACTAAACGAATGTCTGAGGGTTCGAGGGTGCTCCCACGGTTACTCTGCCCCCTAATCCCGCCTGAATGTGACTTTGTCCCTTGAAGTACCTGTCCTCTAGCCCCCTGGTTAGCAAACTCTTCTGCACATTGGAATCACCTGAGGAACTTTAAAAATTATTGATGTCTGGGTCACCACCCCAGAGATTCTGACTTAATTAACATGTAGTGAGGCCTGGGTGTTGAAAGATAAATACTACCTACGTAAATACCGAGAATAAACACCTTTATTACATGAGCTAAGATAGGAGAGTAGAGGATTATTTGTCTTACTGGGCCTTGAGTTTCCTCAGGTGGAACCCCTTGCCCTCCAGCACACAGCTGTCTGCTCAGCCACACTGGCCTGGTCTTGGAGTGAACCACACGAGAAGCTTGCCTGCTGAAAGCACTCCTCTAGAACACTGCTGATCTGGGCATGCTTTTTAGCTTCGCCATTTCTTTTTAATTTTCTTTGATCATTTTTTTGTTTAAAATCTCTCTTCAGGAGTCAGCTTGGCCCCCTTCTTGCGGCCCAGGGAAAGTGCATAGTGGCACTCAAATCACTGCTGGCAAGCTGTGCTGTCAATGAGCATGATGCAGTTCCTTCCTAGTGTCTTCGTACCGACCACTTCGTTCTTGGGTGCATTGCAGACAACATCATCATAATCCTTTATGTTGATGATGTTGTAGACAACATCACAAATAATCCTGTTTGTGTGTGTGTGTGAGTGTGTGTGTGTGTGACACTCTGAGCCCCAGGAAAAGTTGCCCACATCCAGCCTCAAGGCTTGACACTTTCTGTTGCCTCCCTGCACACAGCTTGTGCGTGCGAGGTGGGGCCAATCTTAGTGTTGGCACCTGGGCATCCCAGCTCATATCTTTGCTTCTTGTGATGGGGCTTTCTCGTGCCCCCAGTCTGGTGGTGCTTGTGCCAGTGGTCCTGAGAGATGCCCATGGCTTGGCACCAGCTGGATAGAGACACAGCTGCGTTCTAAATCTTAGCAAGAGTCAACCAATAGATATTAGAAGGAAATTAAGGAGTTATTCAGTAATTGAGGTGGTAGCTAAGAATGCTATTCTCGTTTTAGTGAAGATTTTTATTCTGTTTTTTATTCTATACATTTTGCTGACTCTTCTTTCAAACTTTAAGTGCAATTCACACTATTACTGCAGTTCAAATGACATAATAAATAATTTTCTATAATCTAAACTTAAACTGTATCTATATTTCCACCTACTTATAGCAACAAAAATGTTAACCTCCTCTTCCCCACATTAAACATAGGGATCGTTTTGGATTTGGGATCTAACATAACATTGATTTATTTTTTTATAGTCAACATCCATTAAGATTTGATTTAAAAATTATCTCTTTTTCTTTACTCCAGAATGTTTCTCTCTGTTATGATTTTCTCTTGCATTCCTTTTTCACTCTTCTGGACTAGACCATTTATCGTTTTCAGAAGCCTCGTGGACCCTTTCAATCTAAAACATCTTTATCTAGCACTGTGATATTTTCTTCTCTTATATCATTGATTTTTCTCTCATTCATTTTGTCTATATTCTCTCCATCTTGAACGCTTATTATATACACGTTTGGACTCTTGACTCTGTCCTCCAAGTATCTTAACTTCTCTCTATATTTTATCTCTCGGTCCTTCTGTTCTGAGAACTGGCAGAATTACTTAGCTCTGTCTTACAACACACTTATCTTCTCTTCAGCTATGTCCGGTGTTCTCTGTACCTCATTTATTGACTTTTTCTTTGTAACAAATTTTTCTCCATTTGTAACATCTCTAATTGGTACTTTTTCTTAACATCCTGTTCCTGTTTTATAAATGTAAATGTTAATTAATTTTTCCTTTTTATTTATTCCATTTTTTCTTTCCTAGGGTGCTAATTTTTCTGTTTGTTGAGTTTTGTCCCTTTCTTATATAATGTTAAATCTTCAGCAATTCTCGTTACAATGCTTGACTTTGTATTGGAGATTGATTTGGAGGCTGCTTGAGAGTGGTGGTTTTTTTTTTTTTTAATTTGTTTGCTTTTTACTGAAACCTGACACCAGTCATGGGGTGGAGGAGTGGGATATTCTCTAGGCAGTGAGTTGAGCCTGGACCAGACTTCTGGGTGTGGAGACTCCCAGTTACTCTGGGATGTCACAGGACTCTCTGCCTTGCAGCCCCATCCTGTTCTAAGGCACTCACCCATGCAGCTTGCTGCTCGGCTCAGTGAAGGGCGGAAGAGAGAATTCACAGTAGTAGCAGTGGGTCTTGAGACCATTGAACCTGGGTAAGCACACTGCTGATGCTCATGTGAAGAGGAAGTGTGCTTCTCTTTGAATGTTGTGAGCACTGGGCCCACAGGCAGATGAGGAATAAATAGACTCAGAACTTAATTCAAAGTCAAATGGGCCTTAATCACTTTACCATATTGCCTCCCTTTATTCTAGTTATCTATCTATCTATCTACTATCTATCCATCTAAATATTTATACTATACATAATATATATTTAAATAGGTAAAGTGTTTTTACACAAGACTCAGTATTCAATAAATGGGAGCTACTATGAAGAAAAAATTGTTAACAGCATGTATGACTGTCGCCAGAAGTCATAAACAGTCTGCTCATTTTCTCTGTCTCTACTCTTTCTTTAAAATCAGATTTTGAGTCGGAATCTCAACAACCATTTACTTCAGTCCCTTCACTTTTAATTTCTAAGGTTAATTAAAATAGTTTCATTGTAAAAATATGAAAAGTGCAGAAAGAGTAAAAAACATGTAAATGAAAATATTTATCCATAGTCCCATTACAATGAGCAATATCAGCTCTGTAATTTATAAACTGTGGCCCAGAGAGGAGAAATTGTCAGCAAGCCATTGGCGGAGTCTTCTCCACACCAGTTCTCCTGTACTTCTCTCTGAAACAGAAAGATGCTTTGTTTTGTCCGTGTTCGCTAGAAGAACACACACCTGGGTAGAGTTGCTCTCTCACACAGGAGACCATGTGAATGCTCAGTTCCTTCCAGCTCATAACCATGTTGGTCACAGTGATGACTGTCTCTCGAATCCCACAGCCTGTTAGAGCTTTGGAAATCATTCTGCTCTTCACTTGTCTTACAGTGTTAGAGTGGCATGTGTTTGGTCATTACAGGTGTGGGGGCCACGCTACGACCGTTCCTGGGGAGAGACTGTGGTGCTGTACAATTGCTCCCCTGTGCTACCTGGGAAACTTCTCTAAGAAGCTTAAATGTCACCTCCAGCTTGAAGTCTTCCCTCCTTTGCTCAGGCACATTTCTTTCTAAAGCAGGTATAGGGTATTTGTTGGTTTACAGGTCTGTATTACCTGGTGGATTGTGAACTTCCTCAAGGCAAGGATCCCACCCCTAGTATTATCCAGGAGCATAGAAAGGTTCAATAAAAGTTTGATGAATGAATGAGTGAATGTTTGAAGGAAGCTTAACTTCACTTACCATATGAAACATGATGTAAATAACAGAGAACACTGTAACTACCATTTAAATAGCCTTTCTTCCATTAACTTAGACATTTATCCCCTGACTTACTCCAGAGTCAAGGGGGGAAGGCATATGAGGGATCTTCTACTATAACACCAAAATTATTGCTTGAATTTATTCTACAGAATCCCAGAAGAGTGCTAATCTAGGTTTCTGAACTTCTCCAGTGTCGGAGATATACCTGCTCTCCAATTTACCTTATTTCAAATTCAGAAAAACAGTATTTTTAAAAGAAAGTATCTTAAGAGAGTGAAAGAGACTTGAATTTAAAATTAAATGTTTAGATTTGAAGCCCAGCTCTACTATTAAGTGGCTGTAGGGTTTATTGTTTTATTTCCTAAGGCTCACAATCTTATCTTGAAAACAGAAATAACAACTGCCATAGCAGAATGGCTGTGGATACAAAGTATAAAAATGACTTTGAAAGTATTTTGTGAACAACATGTTCTGTATCTTTAAGAGAGAAAAGGATGGGAAGATGGGAGATTAGTAGAATAATGGATCGATGTTCTAAATAAAAGAGAATTATCTGTCAGAATAAAAGTGAAAAAAATCCTTCTCCAAAGAGAAGGAAATAATTGGAACCATAGAACACTGTGTTATGGGAACAGGAATGCCTTGCTTATAATTACAAGGGGAGTCGGCGGGCAGAACAGCCTCATAACTCTCAGCTGATGCTTCATCCTTTCTGCCTCTTTCTGCCCGCTTTTCTGATCCCATGTCTAAGTACACACGCTCTGCGCTGCACTGCCTGCATTTGAATACTGATTCTGACAAATGATTGAGCCCCCAAAAGTACTTCATTTCTCTATCACTTTCTCATTCTTACCATCAGTAATCCTGCTATCTCCATGTAGGTTCCTCTCATCCCTCTTCCTGAATATTATTTCCACCGCGTATCATTATAACTTGCTTGCATTTACTCTCAACGCCCTGGCCCCTCCTGCCTCTCTGAGTGCTGGACTCGCTCGGCAAACCCACAACCCCAGGGAATCACAGCTCCCACCACACTCTCTGCCTGCCCTCACACGGCTGAGGGGTGCTTGGGAAAAACTCACACCAACACTCACCGTCTTGCTTTAGATATAGGACCAAGGCCCACAGGTGTGTCCTTGAGACGGCCCAGCTGCCATATTGTGTTTTCTTAACTCAAGCTCACCCTGCTAGAAACAGCTTCGCAGCTTCCCCCCCATCCCTCCTTCTCTCATGCTCCCAGCTAATGACCTTGCTGCCCACATCTCTGAAGCAATCAGAAGAGCATTTCCACAAATCTCCTCAAATACATTTATAAATCTGCCATCATTTTCAAACATGTGCTCTACGTCCCCTCCTGTTGCTAAATATAAACTGTCCATCTCACATCTACAGCTATTATGGGTTGAACTGCGCCCTCCAAAAATTTATATGTTGAAATCTTAAGCCCCAGCACCTCAGAATGTGACCTGATTTAAAATTAGGGTCATTACAGATGTAATTGGTTAAGACGAGGTCAGAGCGCATTAAGTTGGGCTCCTAATTCAATACAGCTGGTGTCCTGACACAAAGGGAATCCTGTTCACAGACGGGCACACAGGAAGAACGGCACGGGAACAAGGAGGCAAGGCCAGGGTGAGGTGCCTAAAAGCCAAGAAATGATCAAGATTTCCTGCAAACCACCAGAAGTTAGGCGAGAGTTTGGGGACAGATTCTCCCTCACAGACCTCAGAAGAAACCAACCCTGATGATGCCTTGACCTCGGACTTGTAGCCTCCAGAACTGTGAAATAGTGAATCTCCATTGTTTAATCCACCCAGTTGGTGATATTTTGTTATGGCAGCCTTGAAACTACAACAAAACCTATCCTTGATCATCAGAAGTGACTAAATTCTGCCCTGTTTGGACAACCCAAAGGTACTGTTCCAGCAGCCCTGGTCTTTTTTTCCAGTGGAGTTAGTTTTTCCCTCTACTGTACCATTCTTATCAGCATCCACACAAGCTGTTATTTGTTTCATCTTAAAATATATATATATTTTTACATTTCTCTTGGCCCTGCTTCTCCTGTCTCCCACCACCTCTTTTCTCTTGCAATATTTGCAACAGAAATCCTTGTGTTGATATACTCACTGCCTCCCATTTCTCTCCCCTATTTTTTCTTAAACAAACTCAAACTAGGCTTTTATGCCCATTAGTCCACAAAAGGTCACCAGCAACATCCACATTGGTAAACCCAATGGTCAGTCCTCAGCTTTGCTCTTATCAGAGAGATCATTTCCACCTCGTGAAAGCACTTCTTTGGTTTCTGGGACAACATCCTCTTCACTCTGCCCTTCCTCTCTGACTATTCCTTCCCGTTTTCCTTGGGTGGCTGCTCATCTCCCACACTCAGGATGCAGAAGACCCCAGGGCCCTGTCCTTGGTCCTCCTCTCTATCCACACATATTCTCTGGGTTAGCTCAGCCAAGCTCAAGGTTTTAATTGCTGTTTATGTGCCAAAGATTCATGAATTGATACCTGCAGCCCAGCCTCTTCCCTGAACTCCAGACTCACAACCAACTGCCCACTATAATAGTTCCCACAAACTGAACATTTCCCAAACTAAACTCTTGATCTTCATCCCAAAGCCTGTTCACCAACATTCTTCTTTGTCTTAGTTAAAGGCAACCCCATCTTTCCAGGCTCTCAGGCCAAAACCTGGTGTTCATTCCAAAAAGTCTTATTGATTCTACATTCAAAATATGTCTGAAATCCA
This sequence comes from Micronycteris hirsuta, assembly GCA_004026765.1. NCBI lineage: Eukaryota > Metazoa > Chordata > Mammalia > Chiroptera > Phyllostomidae > Micronycteris > Micronycteris hirsuta. Next base: position 10,193 of record PVJI01019347.1, read on the forward strand.
GATGTTTCTCCCTACCTCTGCTGCACTATCATCATCTCTCACGAGGATTATTGCAATATTCACCTCACTGGTCTCCCTACTTCTTCCCTTGCATTTATACTTTATCCTCAACACAGTAGTCAGAGAAATTCTGTAAAACATAAGCCACACTAAGTCAAGTCCTCTGGTGGCTCCTGACTTGATTGACAGAAAGTTGAGCCCTTACGGTAACCCCCTAAGCCCTTCATGGCTTCTTCCCATTCTTGCATCTCTGACCTCATCACTTCTATCCTCCCTCATCCTCTCTCCATGGGCTCCGTGCTGGCCCGAGAGCAGCCAGGTCATCCTGACCCCAGAGTCTGCACTGGCTGGTCCCTCTACCCGGAATACTGGTTCCTAGGTTATCACACAGATAATGTCCTTACCACCTCCATCTCTGCTCGGACATCACTTCCTCAGTGGGGCCTACCTGGACCACGTACCTGCTCTCAGATATATCTCAGAAGACCTTCCCCTGCCCCATCACTTCCTAATTACACTATAATTTACTTATTCATTGTGTTTATATATTTTTCTGTCTCTCTGTCCCGGAACGTAAGCTCTGAAGGGTAGGAATTTATCTTTCTATTTTATTTATTTACATGTGTAATAAGTGCCCAATAAATGCAGGGTGGGGCAAAAGTAGGTTTATGGAGTTTATTCCTGTACTATTATTTATTATTATATTATTTTCCATACAAACAACTGTACGCTTACTTTTGCCCCGCCCTGCATTTGATGACTGAATGACTATAAGATGTTGAAAATGGTATCTGGCACAAAATTAGTGTTTAGTAATTGTTAGCCATCATCTATATTACCTCCCATTATTCAGATCAGCTTTTGCAGCAAGAAGGTTTAGGAGCTTGGCTGGCACAGTGCCCCTTGAAGGAAAGACACTGGGGGCGGGGGGAACTTGCAGGTTAATGAAGCGCATCAGGGCTCATTTGTTTCCAGTTGATTTTCATGGACTCTTTCTGTTTTCCTACAACTGCTCCCTTGTGCCAGCTTTGGATGGTTCCCTCGGACCTGCGCTGGCAGGGTTCTGCTAAAAAGCACTGCTCTGCGCTCCTCGGGAGAGCCTCAGGCCTAATTTAGCTAGTGGGAAATAAAAATTAATAACCTCAAAGAAATCTCAGCCTCTGTCTGCTGTTTCTTCATCTCCAGGAATTCTTAGCCTTTAAGAGGAAATAAAAGAATTAGTCCCCAACCCAAGAGTCACCGTAGTTAATGCGGTTGAACAAAGGACAGGTAGATTCTGTTCCGCTTATTAGGATACTTCGATGATCGGTTGAGAATACAAATGGTTTTTAATTTTTCTGATGAAATGTTTTGCAAGGGAACCGACTTAATGTGGCTGTTGTTTTACAGGATCACTCTGGCTGTAATTTTGAAAATAGAGGGCAGGGAGCAGGAGCAGAAGCAGGAAGACCACTTAAGAGGCAATTGTGATAATCCTGGTGAGAGATGCTGATGGCTCAGGTCACAGGGGTAGCGGTAGGAGACGGGAGAAATGGCTGGGGTCCAGATACATTTTGAAAGCAGAGTCAATAGGATTCCCTGGCCAGTTGGATCTGTTGCATGAGAGAAAGAAAGGAGTCGAAGACGACAACACGGTTTCAGGACGGGCTCCAGCAAGGGTGGGAGCCTTCCCAGCACCTCACAAGGCCCACGGGGTGCCCTTATATTCAGAGACTGGGGCGGGGCGGGGGGGGCAGAGGAAGGGTTGCACTAAATAATTCTTTTGCACCCAAACATCACACACGTTTCTTTAAAGCAGAACCGACAAATGTTTTTCAATTTTCTCAGAAGAAACAAAGAGTCTATCTTCAGAATTCCTAACCATTAATTCCTCTTTTCCCTGCTTTTTTACTCTGTCCTGAATTTTCACAGAACAAAATAATTCAAGTCTAACATATCTCCCCATGAAAATGCAGATTTCCGTGACATGCACCCATCCACGCCCTCCTGAGTGGGCTCAGCCCCTGAACCGGCAAGTCTTGTCTGAAAGACCCAGTCTGGACTTGGAGCCCAAGCAATAAGGCAGGAGGTTATTCAGATGACTGAGAGGTGTACCAGGGAGAGTAGAGAGATTGTTTTTCATTTTTAAACACCAGGGGTAAGGAGGAACCCCATTTTTTGGTCCAGAGTCTTCTGGACTGTAGACTCTACATCTGTTCAGCATTAACCTATCCATAGACAGCTCCTCGCCCCAAAGCAGAGCCCGAGCAGGGGGAAGGCCCTCGTTGGAGATGAAAAGGGGACAGAGTAGCAAATGGGCATCCAGGGTCTCCCAACTCCTCATTCCTACTAAATTTACTTTATTCATATATATATAACCTACGGCTGTGAGAATTTAGGACCCCCTGAAGCTGTAGCATGAAATGGAAGCCTTGTTGTAACTAGTTGTTTTAGGAATCGATTTGCCCGGGAGGCTCAGAGCTGTGGGGAAGAATGCCTAAGACACATGGCTGTGGCCAGTGCTCGGGACACGCCAAGAGGGCTCAGTCATGGCCAGGAGAGGGCCTTGGCTCCGCCCTGAGCCCCTGCAACAGCCTGCACACAGCCCAGGGCTCGGGGTGGTGCTGGGCCCATGCTCAGAGGGGAGCTAAAAACGGTTTTCCAGTGATTCCTCGCTTTCTGAATCAAGGAGCCATCAAGGCCATTCCTCGAGTAATATCGCCTTCTTATTTGCCTTCTTTAAGGAGCAAAAAAAGGTAGAATTAAAGCTTCACACTGGGCATGTTTAGAACTCTGGGAAGGTCAACAGCAGGCTTTGGGTTCAGGGAAGGAACCTCACACACAGCATCTGGAGACGTTGCCTCTAGTCTGGGGCTGGCGGGGCTGCCGCCGAGTCTCTGTGATGCGAAGTCACTTTGCAGCTCTAAGCCTCAGTTTCCTCGCCTGTGAAATGGACAAGATGATATTTTCTTCAATTTCCTCATTTTTAACAAAGTTTTTCTCCAATACTATACTGAACTAATTGTGCTAAAAATAAACTTTAAAAAAATTCATGAGGGGAGGGCTCAGGATGCAGGAGGGCATGAAGCCAAGCACCCAGCCCAAGATAGATTGAGGGGAGCTGCGTCAGATAGAGAAAAATCCTTCAGGGACACAGGCTTGGAGGATGCCCGAGGGGACGGTGTCCTGCCTACATTCCCTGAAAGACCATTTTTATCTGCCCAAACCTCAGTGGAGAATTCTGTGTTCTGTCTGGACAGTGGAGGTGCCAGCCTGACCAGTTTGTCTTCTAGGAGAAGGACGACAAAGGAGAAACCGAGGCCAGGAGGAGCCAGCCCCATGACAATTTCCCACCCACCAGAGGTGAGGTCCTCAACTCTGCTTGGAATGTTTGCAACCCTGAGGCTGCTTTCCTGCTAAAATGGGCTGCAAAACCGTGCAAACAGAAACGGTAGGACAAGTGTATGTCGGCAGGACATGCCCTACTTAACAGAAGGTGTTCAATATGTCTTCTGATTTGATTCTTACGCTACCCTGGACTATCAGCCTCACCAGACAAATTATGTCTGTCTCCTTCGTGTATCTGCAGTGCTTGAAGCAGTGAGTGGCAGCTAAGAGGCATGCAATGTGTATTCGTTGAATAAATGAACTCAAAGAAAAATCATTATTCCCGTTTTATAATTGAGGGCAGCAGCCTCACTGTTAATAAATGGCAGAGCCAAGGCCAGACCGATATTCCCAATCCAAGATCATTGCTATTTATTTTGTCCCGTTATGCTTCTAGGTCGATAGCCTCAGGAAACAAAGAAGCCCAGAGGCAGGAGTGTGTGAAGCAGCCATACGGTGCAGAGAAAAGCAGGCAGAACCTTTGGCATTTTCCAGCACAAAGACAGATTGGCAAAGAAACCTCAGGACAGAAATGTGGGCACGGAGCTAGCTGGCAGGAAGCTCCAGTACTTCCTGTGCAGCAAAGGTTCGGTCTCAGCAGGAGACAGCGACTGGCCACCGTGTGTAGCTCTCCAGCTTCCCCTATAGCAGACCCTCAGAATGCAGCTTCTCTGTGGGGCTGAACCACTCACTGGGAAACCCAAACCCAAACACATCAGAGTAATTCACGCTCCTTGCATGGCCCACTATTTAGGAATCAGCCATGATAAGACTCAAGATTCATCATTCCACTATTTCTACTCCAAAGAAAATAACCAAGAGTTTAGTCTTTCTACAAAATGGGAAGCTGATGTGCATAGCTGACCATCAGAGAGACCACACGAACTTTGGTTCTTACAGCCGAGAGGAACTCTGGCTGGTCCAGGGCCTGGGTCCCCAGAGAGGAGGTCTGAGAAGATGCTGAAATAACATGCATATTATAAATATTCTAGAAGACAGGGTCCATGCTTTTCATCAGATTATCACAGGAGTGTCTGATTCAAATCCAGCCACACAAGGAACTAGAATGACCTCAATTACCCGGCTGTGCTCAAAGCTCCGGAAACGGAACACAGGCCCTTAGCAAATTTCTGTGATCAGTTCCTGCCCCCACCCCCCACCACAGAGACAGGGGCAGGCCATCCCACTAGGACCTGGACAAAATGTCTCTTTCCACATGTCCAACCTATGTGGTCAGAACCAAAGCTGTAGCATAGAAATGCTAAGATAATCTCCAAAATGTATCAGCTAACACCAAAGGGGCTGTTTTTAAATTTGTGTTATTTAAAAGCAACTAATAGTTCCCCAAAGTGAGATTTTTTTCATGAGAATTTCTGCTCATATGTCTCAGAAGACCCTCACATACAGAGGCCAGACCTGGAGCTGGTGGCACCCATTAGCCCAAAATTCTAGTGAACCACCCCCAGGAGGAGGCTTCAGTAATAGAAGAAAAAAACAACAAAACATTAAAAAAAAAAAAACAAAAAAACCCCAAGTTTCTGCAGAAAGAGATCCTCTAGTGCCACCTGGTGGTTATCACTATTAACGCACCTTTCACAACAGTTTTTGTACCAAGCGCTTATTTCTGATCTCTTTAAGACTTTGGAAACTGAACCCAGTTCAAACTCCCCCATTTATTTATTTACAAATTGTGGCTCAGTGACAGTATAAACAATGTGCCATACAGTGTACCTGTAACAGAGCCCAGATGGAGGCTTAGTCCTTCATACTCCCCTTCTAGGCTCTCTCACCCTGTGCAAAGTTGCTTGTTTAAACTTTCCTACCGTTTCGCTCCTTCCCTGGACAGGAACTTTCCCATCTTGAGCCAAGATCTGGGCTAGCTGTTCTTCTCTGCGCTCCCACTGTCCTCTGCATTTCCCTCTGCAACATTATCCTCTCCCCAGGTTGTTTCGACTGGTTTTTGTACCCTTCACTCAACAGGAGTCACTTGAGAGCAGAGACTGCACACGTTTTGCACCCCAGGGCCCCTCCTGGAGCCTGAAACGTATGAACAGATGAGTGAAGTCAACCATCACCCAGGCGAGGGACATGACAAATGTCTGGGCCAGGAGAACCCTTGCTGCACGTGTCACCATGCACTGTCTTCCTGTTTGGTGCCTTAGAGCCCCTACACTTCTGGGGGCCTGGAGGGGATGAGACTTGGTCCTCGTTGTGCGCAGCTCCAGTCAGGCCTGGGGAGGTCTGTCACTATCACCACACTGTGCAGAGAGTCTTACATGTGGGGGCCCTAAGGGCAAAGACAGAACACTGGTGTGAGGCTGTGAAGCTCACGGTAGTTTCAGAGCAGAACATTCGAGGTCATTTCCGAGACTCGAAGGTGAATTCAGGTGAACCTTGGTGGAAGGCACTGGGGCAATAGGAACAGCCAGGCCCAGAGGCGTGAGCACGCAGGTGTGTTAAGGGTACACCTGGAGTGCAGCGTACACTGGAGAGTTGGGGGAAGAGGGGAGCCCAACCCAGCAGCTGCGCAGGGGTCAGGCGACAAAGACCTTTAATACTGGGATAGGGGAGCTTAGCCTCCATGTCTAGGAGTGAAATCCCCACAAAAGATTTTAAGGAGAACCATGAGACAGGGTCTGGGCCACAGTGGGGACAGTGAATTGGGAAACAGAAAAATGAGTGTGGCCTGGCGAAAGCCTTTAGAAGCTGTCCTCAAACTTTACTGCACTTTAGAATCTCCAGGAGACAGAGCTTATAATGCAGATCCCCAGGCCCCCTCCAGAGGTTCTGGTTCGGTAGATCTGGGCTAGGGCCCTAGGAATCTGAATTTTCAGCCAGAAGCAAGCTCTTTGAGTGTTCTGGGGAGGGAAAAAAAAAAAAACACAGTTCAAGGGCCACACTTGAAGAACCACTAGAGAATAAGAGGAGAGGGGAACCAAGGGCAGAAGGCGACAAGGGAGAGATAGGAAGTTTGAGAAACACTCACAGTGGTCACCAAGGAGGAACAGCTGGGGTGAGGGGGGCGGTGAAGAAAGAAGGAATAATTGATGCCAGAAAAAACAAAGGAAGGCTGTTATAAAGAGAGAATGGCTCCCAAAGCAAACTCAACAGCAAGGTTAAATTAAGTATGAACTGAAAATGGGTTATTAGATTTGGGCAACCACACGGTCCTTAATGACTAGCCAGCAGCGGTTTTACTGGAAACGCGGGGAGCGAAGCCAGAGAGCAGAGGAGTAGGCAGCGACTGGAGTTGAAGAACTCCTGCACCAGGAGATGCTCTTCGCTCCAGAAGCTTGGCTGGGGCAGAAACGAGAAGCGGGTGGAGACCGGGTGGGAAGGAGACTGTCGTGCAGGAGAAGGACTTTGATTTCTGGAGGGGAAGACTTGACTATCTTCCTAAGCTGTGGAGGAGGAGAGGACCAAGGTCTCCAGCAGAGGGTTCACGGCAAAGGTGGCTGAGGAACAGAGGATCCTGGGGAGCAAGCAGGAGTCGGGGAGATGTGCCACGCCTCCCACAGCAGGAGGAGGGTCCCTCCCTTCCTGAGGCAAGGAGAGAGAAAAGGGGAGAGTGAGTGAAAAACAGGTTTACAGGATGATTAAAGTAAGAGACAAAGAAAACAAATACCATAGACTCACTTTGTCAAAATGAGAGTTCCTATAAATCTGGGAGAAATAGTGGGTTTGTTAGATAACTGGACGTTAAATAACTGGAAGAGTCAGAAGACATTAAGAGTCCAGAGGGAAGAGCTAACACCTGGCTGCCGTAGAGCAAATGCAACTCTTCACTTGGTTTAAAACTGAGCTTCCCCAAACACGGGAGGGCACTTGACCTAATGGCAGCCAACGATTAAAACATTAATTGGTGATATTCTCCATTTGACTAAAAGGAATTATGAGGCTCTTAAAAGCTGAGACTCTGACATGGTTACTCGGGGATCAGTCCCAGAGGGTGCAGAATTCTAGCCCACCGACGCTACTCCACCCCATCTTCCCTAAAGGTGTGAAGGCGAGGAAGAGTGGGTGGCATGGCTGTTGAAACTACTCTGTCTATGCTTGGCTTTATAATTTTTTAAAAGTCACTCCTTTGCACACCTTGATAGTTAACTATATTAAAAAACCAGTTCTTTGAGATTTATCTCAACGCTGATTACACTGATTTCACCAAATGGAACTCACAAGTCTCTAGGACAACCAGAGAAACTTGGCAAGAATAAAGAGTCCTAAGCCTGCCTCCCCACCTCGGAGACTCTGGTTGTGTAGGTCTCGGTGGGGAGGGGCTGGCCATGAATCATCTGGTGACCAGCTAGGTTTGGAAGCCACTGAACTAGTTAGGAAATCTTTGAAGGCATCTGGTCCCCATCCTAAGGAAAGACAGCATTCTTCCTTGTGCTTCGCAAGCATTGAGAACCATTAGGTTGTGCTTGTGGTGAGGACAACAAACTTATATGCCTGACCCTGGGGCTGGCTACGGTCTCCTGATGGCACTGGTTGGGATGGCATACAAAATGTGGGAAGACTGGCTTAGATTTAGACAATCTTTGTGTTAAAAAAGTTTGGTTTTCAATATAAGTCAATCACTGCATATTTATTCTTTTCTTATCTTTTCAAATGACTAGCCTTTTTTGAGCAAAACTCTGTGTATAATGATGCCGTGCATGCTCTGAAGAAGTGGTTTGGAATGAAGGCATCGTGCCTAAAAAACACAGCACAATTGAGCAAATCATTTATCGTCCTTCCTCTTTAGGGTTAAGGTTGTTAGTTGTTGTGTCTCTTTGAGTTATGATGCACCTGCCATAGAGTTGGTCCATGGAAAGTGGTGTTTGATCATTTTAACAAATGGCTACAGCTGTGCAATCGATCATAACCCCAGTTCCAAAACACGACCACCACCCTGCAGAGTCCCCCTCACACCTGTGAATAGCCCTGCAGGCCACAGAAGCTGTGACCTGCTTTTTGTTTCAATGGTTTGCCTCTCATGGAGACCTCGTGTAAATGGAAACACAAAGTAGTGTCTTCCATGTTTGCCTTCTGCCACTCACCACACATGTGAAGACCACACATGGACCACTCTGTCCATATGTTATATGGACAGAGTTGACTCCTTATTTTAGCTCTTACATTTTAGTCTATAAGCCATTTGTAATTCATTTTTGTGTATTGTGTGTCTAAGTTTATGTATTTATTTATGTATGTATGCATATGGATATTCAGTTATGCATCCACCACTTTAAAAGGCTGTCTTTTCCCCCTGAACTGCCCTGGCACCTTCATAGGAAGTCAACTGACCGTAAATGTGCAGAGTTTTGTTTGTTTGTTTGTTTGTTTGTTTGTTTTGTACTCTCTCTTCTGTTCCAGTGATCTTCATGTCTGTCTTTGTAGAAACGGTAAGCATGGATTTGTGAAAGCTTTGTTTCAGTTCTATATACTAGGTTACTGATAAAATGTATTTCTTACTGAGGATAGTGGTAAAAATATTTTCTTGAAAAATATTTGTCTAGGCAGTGCCACATAATATTCACAATAAGACACCAAAAAGGGGGTTCTAGAAGAGGCTATAAGGACCCCAAAGATCCTGGAGCAGAATGCAGTGCCACTCTTTGCAGAAGGGGAAACTGAGACCCGTGGGGAAGAAGTAAGTTACCTAAAGTTATGCCCAAATGCAAACCCAGGTGCCCTTCCTGGAAACCCCATCCTCCCACTGTGCCAGCTGTCCCTCCCTGCTCCTGGGCAACTCCTTAAGCTGTTTCCACCTCTCCTCCCTCCACTGAGGTCCTACCAGCAGCAGCCAGGAGCCCACATGGACGTGCGGCTGGGCAGGGTGCCCAGATGCCCTGTCTTCCCTCTTCTCCTCAGCCTCCCCTTGGAGACTCCCTGGAAACAGTCTTCGCAGTCCCTGCCTTGCCCCCAGATGACTGTTCCCTGTGGTCCTGCCCCTCCCTTTTCAGGGACGGTGGAGCTGGCTCTTCTTCAGGGACACTTCTCAGAATGGAAAAAAGAAAGCAGCACCATCGACGTCAAGTGGCTCTTACACAATGGCAGGGTCTTGCTGAGAATCGTGTAAAGAACTCAGAAACATATGGATTGAATTTCCCTCGACTTACCCAGGAATGCAATAAGTCAGGGTCGTAGAGGAGGGCTGCCACTCGTCGGTGGCACTCAGAGCACTTGAAAGAGCCATCTCCCCCTCCGACAACTCCCCAAGGACTTCTTACCCTGGGGCTGTCCCATCCCTCTCAAGTTCCAAGGGTTCCTACCCTCAGCCAGGCACAGGCATGCTGGACTCTGTCCCTACCGAGCAGGGCCTGGTGGTGATGGCAGCATCCCAGGCAGCTCCCCGCCGCCTTCCTTCAGAGGAAATCTGTGCTTCCAACCTCCCAGGCTGGGCAGGATGTCTGCTCATTACTTCATTCATTCCTCCACTCATTCAACTAGGGTTTATTGAGCCCTGTGAGAGTAGGGGTAGCAACATAACAATGAACAAGACAGCACAGTCCTGCTCTCCTGTCTTGTGAAAAAACTTTCTAACCTCCAAGTTATCAAGCCCTTTGAATAGTGGTGAGGTCTCAGCGCTGGCAGCGTTCAAGCAGAAGTTGATAGAGACTCCAGAAGGATGGGTGGCTGACCTCCCAGATCTCTGCCAAGTACTAAGTTTCACAAGGTGGTAGGTTCATGGAACATGGCTACTGTTCCCCTCTGCCACCTGCCAGCCCCGTTCCTTTAAAGGAAGGTGCCTGCAGGAGCTTAGAGCAGGAGGTTTCTGTTGGAAGGCAAGGGTGGTCCCTGGAGAAGCAACTGTGGGTCCAGAAATGGGAGGTGCCCATCTTTCCTGCTGAGAAAACCATTATCATTCTTATTTATTTTATTTTCTGCCTTTGTCCCCTAAGAAGAAATCTGAGAACTTTCTCCTGCATGAGGATGAACCTGAAGAATAAAACAAAAATACTTAAGCAAGCATTAAAATTCTGGATAAAAAGTTCCCATTGGGAAAACTGCATTGTTTTTCGCTTTACCTTGTGAACATTATATTTTTGTGTGAATGTGCAGGGTACAGGAAAGCAAACAAGGAAAAGAAATGTTATTCATAATTCCACTCCTTTGGTGGTGCTGGGTATGTGTTGTATTATTTCTTATAACCAAATGCAAATCTATGACTACCTCAAAATAAAAAAGTTTACTTCAACTCCCTAAAAGTTCTTGATAATTAGGCTATGAATGTGCAAGATTTATTTTTAGTAGAAAGAGAATTATGAGTGTGAGGGAACTTTTCTGTGAATCGGAAATTACTTTGAAACAAAAAGTTTAAAAGCAGGGACAGAGTGCTGGATGAGGAATTAGTAGACACTGACTTTCTATGTGACCTTGGGCAAGTTCTTTGTCCTCTCTGGCCCTCAGTTTCCTTATCTGTAAAATGAAGGTGTTGAACAAGACCATCTTCATGGATATGTCCCACCCCACCTACGGTCCCGTCTGTGGTCCTGTACCTGTGTGACTCCCACCCTCTTCTCTTCACATTTTCCCAAGCTCAGTGTCTCAGTTTCTCCGTCTGTGATGTAGGGAAAAAGAAAATTAACTCTAAAAAATTGTGAAATTAATTATGAAAGGACCAGTGGATGCCAAGTGAGCTAAGTCAGAGTTCCACCACCCCTCCCCCTCCCCATCCTCATCCCCTGACACCTGAGCAGACACAGCTCTCAACAGCAACTTGGGAGGTTCTAACTTAGCTTGGCAAGAAGGTAAATGGGAAGGTCAAGTCCTCAGTTGTTTCCCCAGAACGGTGATTTCCACACGCCGGATGCATTCAATTACCTGGAGAGCTGGTTCGATCACAGATTGCTGGCCCCTCCCCTAGAGCTCTCATTCAGTTGGTCTGGGGCAGGACGTCAGAGATGTGCCTCTCTAGCAGCTGCCCAGGTTCTCTGCAAACTACATGCTTCATGTTCTAGAGGAAAAGCAGACTTGCCTGGGAGTTGGTCTCTCGGGGCTGGAGCCAAGGAGGAGAAGGAAATAAAGACCTGGGGGAGGGTGACTGAAAGGAGGAGATCTGGAGATCAGACCAGGGACTCCTCTCAGAATGGGTAGAGAGAGGAGTTGCTGCTCTAGCTTTTCCTCCCTTCCCACCAGAAATGAAGCCTCGCAACCTCCTTTCTCCCACCCCTGGGAAGGCCGCAGGGCCAGGGGAGATGGGGCTCAGGCTGAGGTGCTGGCTGTGAGGGCTGAGGGAGAGAAAGACAGGAGTGCAGAAAATATTCCAAAGCCCAGGACACAGAATCTGGGAGGGAGTTGGAAACGTGGTCAGTTCCAGACTGGTAGGTTGGGCAAGTGTTCCTGGGTGGTCTGGGGGAGCTGCATTGAAGTAGGAGGTGCAGTGGCTGTGTTTGTCAACACCCAGGTGCTCCAGCGGGCAGTAGGTGGAAGACGGAGAGGAAGAGCTGACTTTTATTAAGGATTCAGGTCAGTGCCCAGCCGGGGACTAAGCACCATATACATGTTATCGCCATGAAGCAGGCATTATCCCTGCTCACACACAGTAAGTGTTCCCAGGTTGCACAGGTACTCACACCTGCTGACACCTGGCTTTCACCCCTGTTCTCACCACTGGTCGGAGGGCTCTGTCGCCTCCCAGCAAGCTGCGTGACTTTGACCAAATCAGCTTTTTGGAGCCACGGTTTCTCTACCAGTAACAAAGTTGATGGCGAATATTCTCCAAAGGGTTTTAAGGAGCAGACAGCACAGTAAGGTGAAACTGCTGGGCGAGTCTCCAGCACCCACCTAGAGGTGAATGGTAATGAACAAGGCCTTCGACACCCACAGGGTGGTCACCTAAGCGTCTTACATTTGTTCCGGGCGCCACTGGGTTAATATTTTCATCCTGTTTTAAATAAAACCCTTATTCACCAGTGTGACTGATGTTTTAATATTACTAATTCCAAAACCATTATACCACGGAGCCAGAGTTAAAAAAGAATTTAATTGAAAACCAAAACATTCCCAGTAGCAATGTTTGTTTGATAAGTAATTTCTGCTTCAAGTTCTAACTTGGTGCAAAATGTATTTTTTGGCATATTTCATTTTTTTAGTGTGTGAGATATAATGTCTTCATTGTATCTCTGTACAGAATCCTGAAATATTCAGAAAAACAATGATGATAATAATAATCCTTTTCAGTTTTACAGCACCAAATGGCAGGCTGAGCAGCGACTCGTGTCTCTTCATTATAGTGGAGGAAATGGGCCCAGGCAACTTACAAGGGATGCTCAGGTTCTTAGAGCTCTGTCCGTCCATCCAGGTAGCGTGGGTGCAGACCCAGTGCTCATTGTGTTGTGCCATAATGCTTACATTGAACACTTGAGGGAAGAGCATAACAGCTCACCCAATACCATCCACCCAGCCCCACCCCAAATCAACCTGCTCTCTTTTCATACAAGCGTGCACTAGCCATGCACTGGGAAATGTCCCCCTAGAATCAAGACTATGTCAGAGTTGGAAGGGGCCTTGGAGATTGTCTAAAGATTAACACAAGGTATAGGTGTTCTGAGAAGTCAAGAGAAAAGATGAAGATCACCCGGCCAGAGGGGCTGGGAGCCTCATCCCACCATCCTCAGTACACAGGAATCTGAAGAGACGGTGTTCATTCAACCAGCCCCAGAATTCCTGCAAGGAGAGAATCCTGGGAGGCTTCCTGGAAGAGATAACAAATAAGAGATTTAGAGGGTTCTACAAGTATGTTTGCCCTATATCTCCCAGAGTGTCCAGGAAAACCCAAAGGGGTGGCCTGGAAAGATATTATTATGGTCACTGTACTACAGAGAAGGGAGCTGGGGCTCAGGGAAGAAAACGTATTTGTCACGGTTCACACCACCAGAAAGAGGGGTGAAGGCTGGACTAAACCCGGATCTTTTGTTCCCCGTCTCACTGCTGGTTCAGCCCTGTCCCTGAGGACATGTGGGAAAGGCTCCTTTATGTGCTATAAGCTCCCATCCCACCCCTCAGTGGCTGATTTTATAGACCTCTTCTCAGGCTCTGGGAATGACTGTGGGCTGGCGGTAACTAACTAGCTGTGTTGTGGGGTTTTGTTGATTGCATTTTCTATAAGCATGTCTCTGGGGAGTTGTAAGGACTCACAGGGTTTCAAGAGTTTCCTGTTAAGACCATTGTCCTAGGAAGAGTCTGGAACGGCTCTCAAATGACTTGATTTTTTTTCTCAGTAGTTGGTATTTTAGTATGGCAAACACTTAGGTTAGGCAAAAATTTTCTTGATACATCACCAAAACATGCTCTATAGAAGAAAAATGGATAAATTATACTTCATTAAAATTAAAATTTTTTTCTCTGCAAAAAACATTAAGATAACAAAAAGACAAGCCACAGAGTAAGATAAAATATTTTCAAATCATAGCTCTGATGACGGACTTGTGTATATAATGGACTCAGTATACATAGCTAACTTAATTAGAGAACAAATAATACAATTTTTATAATAGGCAAAAGATTTGAATGAACACTTTACAAAAAAGGATATAAGGGTAACAAATAAACACATAAAACGCTCAAACTTATTAATCATTAGGGGGATGCAATGAAAACCCAGTGGGATGCCCCTATATACAAATAATTGGCTAAAATTTTTTTAAAGACTGACCTGATCAAGTATTGCCAAGAAAATGGCACAACTAGAACATTCACTATCGGTAGGAATGTTACCACTTTGGTAAACTGGTCAACAGTGTCTTCAAACATTTGACATACATCTCCGCCACGATCCAGCCATTTCACTCCTAGAGACGGGCCCAAGAAAATAAAAGCGTGATTCCAAACCAAGATATGTATGTGAATGTTCACAGCAGCTTTATCCGCAAGAGCTGCTGTGAACATCCTTTACTTATCCATTTATCTGTTAATAAGCACATGGGAACAACTCATATGCTTGTTAACAGATAAATAGGTAAGTAAATGATGGCCCATGACACATGCAACATGGGTTCATCTCAAAGTAAGGATGCTGAGTGAAAGAAGCCAGGCAAAAATGAGTACATATTGTATGATTCTATTTGCATAGAATTCTAGAAAGTGCAAACTCATTAAAGCTGACAGAAACAAGATCAGTTCTTTTCTAGGGAAGCAGGGACAAGGTGGAGTGAGAAGGAGCGATACAAAGAGACACAAGAAACTCTGAGGGACGATGAATATGTTCATTATTTTGACTGCAGTGATGGTTTCATAGCTGTATAGATATTTTAAACTTAACGGATGGTACACTTTAAACTAGTGTAGCTTATTTGATATCAAATATACCTCAGAAAAGCAAGTCTGAAAAATAAAATAACATGAGCCACTGAGAAAGTAGAACAGGTGAAAGAAAAGTATTTCTTAATTGATGAATAAGAATAATTTCCTGGTGAAGCCTCTATGAAAAACAGTATGGAGTTTCCTCAAAAATTTAAAGATAGAACTGCCGTATGACCCAGAGATTCCACTTCTGGATATTTATCTAAAGAAACCCAAAACATTAACTTGAAAAAGTATGTGTATCCCTTTGTTTATTGAAGCATTATTTACAGTAGACAAGATATGAAAGCAACCCAAGTATCCATGGAGAGATGAATGGATTAAGAAGAAGTAGTACAAATATACGATGGAATACTACTCAGCCATAAAATCTTACCGTTTGCAACAACATGGATGCACCTAGAGGGTATTATGCTAAGTGAAGGAAGTCAGACAGAGAAGACAAATACCATATGATTTCACTCATATGTGGAATCTAAAAAACAAAATAAATGGGCAAACAAAACAGAAACAGACTCAGAGACACAGAGAACAGAGTGATGGTTGCCAGATGGGAGAGAGGTTGGGATGCTGGGTGAAAAAGGTGGAGGGAGCAAGAAGTACAAACTGGCAGTTACGGAACAGTCATGGGGCTGTAAAGTGCAGTGTAGCAAATACAGTTGATAATATTGTAATAACCATTTATGGTGACAGATGGCTACTAGGCTTATCAGGGGATTACTTCACAAGTTAAATAAGTATCTAACCACTATGCTGTACTCCTGAAACTAATACAAAGCAATACTGAATGTAAACTGTAATTGAAAACTAAAATTTTAAATAAATAAAAAACAAGTAAAAAAAAAATAAACAAATTTGCCTGAGGCATAGCCAGCTATCCTGAGAGTAGTGTGTATATGTGTGTGAGATATTTTTATTTTTAAAGTCCTGCTTTTGAAAAAGTTGTTGTCACCCAGGTTTGCTGTGTTGTGACAACTGAAGTGTTTAAGTCTGTCCTGCGGTTTGGCCTGAGAGTGCCGCCCGCCACAGGCCCATGTGCTCCACATGCCACTAAGCTTCGCCCAAGACCAGCTCTGGGCGGGGTCTGCCAGGAGGTCCTTCCTGCTCTCTTCCCACTGCTTCAGTTTCATCACGTTCTTCCCGGGCTGGAGGTGGCGTGAGAACCAGGAGGCCTGGGTGCTTAGATGACATTAGCTCCCTGGTTATTCTCCAGCCTCTCACCAACTCGGTTCCACCTCCCACACTGCTATCAAACGTAAACTTTTTAAAACACTATCTGATCATGTTAGCCTCCATTTTAAAACCTTTCCATCTCCCTGATGCCTAAAAATTCAGGGGTCCTCAATCCTTTCAAGATTCTGGATCAGTGAGAAACTTTTTTCATTGAGCCGGGCACCTGAGCTCCTTCCACCCTGGCTGCTGCTGGCCTTCCAGCTCTCTCCCCATCTCAGTCAATGGTGCCAACACCATCCTAAGTCAGAATTTCAGGGGTTCGCTCTGCTATCTCCCTCCCCCTCGTTCTTCACTCTGAATTTGTGCCCAGGTTCAGGCTTTTTTTCTTACAAAATTGTATTTTGCCTTTGGCCACTTGGCTCCATGTCCACTGCCACCGCTCTGATCCCTCCAAGCGTCCTTGCTCCTAATCAGGGCTTTTTTGTGACCTTCATGGGTACCAGGCACTCTTCCCTTTATAGACCCTTCATCCATAAAAGATTTTTAAAAATTATATTTTAGTGCTTCATTGGTATAGAGGCAAACATGATCCCAGCAGGATTCATGTTATATGTGTATTATTTTGTGGATTTTATTCTGATTTTACACGACATTAAAGTTAAACATTTTCATGGGCCCCAGGCCCTGTGCCCACTGCGCCTGATGGGTGCTGAATGGGCGCTGGTCCTAATTACCGGAGCCCAGCCTCCTGACTGGCCTCCCTGTTTCCCCTACTCAAATCCATTCTCCCCACAATACCCAGGCGGACCTTTCCCATTGTGAGTGGGATCGTGCTGCTCCCCTGATTAAGCACCCCTGACCGTGGCCTACAAGGCTGGGCACTAAGGGCTTTGCATCGTTACAGATACAAATCAAGCTTTTCTCCACGACACCCTCCAGACAACTAATGGTTATGTCTCGTGCATCTCCCTCCATACTTTCTTCTATGATATATGGAAAGTACATACAAAGGTTTCTGACATGTACTAAATATGCAGTGTTGGGGGAGCCTGCTGTTGTTTTCATTAAAGAAATGGCATCCTAAGGTACAAATCATACTTCAACATGCCCTTTTCACTCAGTACTAAGTCTTGGAGGTAAACCATGTTGATATTTATAGATCTTTCTCATTTCTGCTGAGTCTCCATATTTGGTAGTATGAATGTGTTATATTTAGTCATTACTCTACATTTTTCACCTTGACAAATAATACTACAATGAACATGCTTGCACGTATGTTCCTCTAAAACAAATATCTTGAAGTAAGATTCTTGATTTACAAGATGTGTGCATTTTTAATTCACTAATCCTCCAGTTTGCCCTTCAAGTGTTCATGGCACTTTACACTCCCACATGCCTCGCATGAGTGTGCCCATTTCTTCACAATTTCACCAACATTAACCATCTCTTACATCCTCCAGTAACTCTTCCTGGAAAGGACCAGCAAATGGGAAGCTTTTAGAGTCTGAATATGTCTTTACTTCAACTTCACTTATATAATCCTTTGAGCATAGAATGAGAGGTTTAAGGGATTTTTCCTTTTGCACATAAGATAATCTCTATTTCCCTCTTTTTTCTGGATGGAGGGTGAGAAATCTGCATGTTAATCTAATTTTCATTACTTTCTTTTGGTAATTTTTAAGATTTTAATTTTATCCTTAATACGCTGAAATTTCACGATAAGGAATCTAAGTGTAATTTTATGTATGCCCCCCATTTGGGGCCTGGTAGGTCCTGGTAGTCTGAGAATTCTTACCTTTTCTCAATTCTGGAAAAACTGAGACCAAATTTTTTTCCAAGGTCATTTGCTTTCCCTTCTCTTTCTTTAGATTTTAATAAAAATGCTATTAGACATATATAGGACCTTCTGAAACTATACTTTATTTTTTTATATTTCTGATCACTTTATCTGGGGAAATCCTTCAGCCTAATTTTCCAAACAATTAATTAGTTCTTCATTGGGCTCATTTTGTTATTCATGCTTATGTTTGCATTTTATTTTTAATTTTAATAATGATATTTAATATAATCATATTTAATAAATTATATTTTATAAATCGATATTGTTTCAATTTTACTAATTATTCGATTGTCTCTTTTTACATTTAACCTGTTCTTGTTTGCAGTCTTTTTCCTCTCCTTGTTTCATGGGTGATACTTCTCCCTCGGGTTTCTGGAGATAGCTTACTTTGAACTCTGTTCTTACGGTTCTACTACCTCTATTGCCTCCCGTGAAATTCTTCTCTTAGAGAGATTTTTAAAGAAATATTTGTTAATTCTTGCTTGACAACCTTTCTGTAGGTGGTTCCTACTCCTTTCCTAGTAACTTGATGTTACAGCCTGGTCAGCTTCCAGCCTCCCGGCGAGACCGTGAAGGTTCCTGCATGGTCAGAATGGGCTCTCGCTGCTACAGGCGGCTTCTCCTCTCCTGCCTTCCTTTCATGAGCCTTCCCATTTTCTCACCCAGACAATTCCTTTTCTTGATTCTGAGTGTAGCTCTTCCTTTATTAATCTCATGTCTATATTTTTCTTATTATTTCTATGAATTGGGTATAGGAATGGGGAATTTCCGTGTGTTGAAATCCAGGTAATATAGTTCATTATTTGAAAACACCAACTCTTCACTAGCTTACTTGTACTCATTCTATTCAACTTAAATGCCACACCACCGTGACTTGCAGATTACTTTGTACAAATTAGGCCCTTCTATTAGTCCCTCTCATAGAACTTTGTTCTCCTCCTACAGAGCACTCACCACAATTTGCAATTATAGATGCAATTGTATGGTTACCTGTCTTGAGGATGACATGGGTTTTTAAAAGTTAGTGAAACCTCTTATGTATTTAAAAAAGCATTTATTTGTTCAAAGTTTCAAAAATATTGTTCAGATCCTTATATTATTGTAGTGAAAAAATGTTGGTTGATCAGGGAAGATTTCCCAGAGAAGCTGACATTTAAACAAGATTTCAAAGGTTAAATAAGGAAGTTCTACAGACAGATGAGGGAAAGAATACCATTAAAGTTCACAAGAACCAGGTATGTGAGTGCATGCAGGTATGAAAGACCATGATGGCATCTGGAATACACAACTAGTTGGTACAAGTTCTAGACATAAACGTGTATGTCACAGTGTGCCGATTGCAGGGGAGGCTATAGAGGTAAAAGAGCAGTTCCATATAACAGAATTGTGTTAGTCAGGATAGGCTAGATTATCTGCCGTAACAAAGAAGCTCAGTAGCTTCCAATAGCAATTCTTTCTAACTTATACAAAGTCTGCCATGGTCCAAGGCTACTCTTCAGGGCAGCTGTTCTCCATATGTTGGCTCAGCACTGCAGGCTACTTCAATCTCATGACACCTCATGTCAACATGAGTCAGGTTCAAATGCTATTCTAAGACATTTTAATTTTATTCTGTAAACAAAGAAACGCTCAGGAAAGTCTGGCAGAGAAAGAGAACAAATAAAACTTGTATTTTTATTAGAGTGGGACTGAAAGCAGAGAAAGCAATTTAGAAGGTTGTTGAAATAATCCAGTGAGACCGAATGAAGCCCTCCACAAAGGCAAGAGCATGGGGAATGGAAGACATGCATGATGATGGATTTGATAGATACTTACATGTAAACAATAGGGCATTGATTGATGGCATATGAGAAGAAAGGGACACATAAATCAGGATGACAGTCAAATATCTGGCTTTGGTTTCTGAGTTGATGGTGATTCATGAACACAGTTGGTACAGGAGAATGAGCAGGTTGGGAATGAAAAGATAACAACCTCTGTCCACTGTAACCTTCAGATGAAGGTGGGTGTAGACATTTGATTTGTGGGCAAGAAACCATGGGGAGATTTCAGGATAAAAAATAAATTTCTAATTGATCACTATGTAACAGTATTTAAAACTATAGTGGTAGAAGGACTTCCGCCAAAATGGCGGTGTTGGTGGACGCACTCACCGCCTGCACATCCAGAGTGTCTAAACAACGAACGTGGTGGCGAAAAGTTAAACAACCAGAACGGACAGAATTGAACTGAAAGGAAGTCCGACACCCAGGAGGTAGGAGGGGACGAACATCCAGGCCGGTAGGCGGGGCAGAGCTGGGCAGAGGAATGGAGTGAGAGGCAGCTCTCATGGTGGGACTCACGCCGCCGGTGCCTGAACAGGGCGTGGCCCCGAACAACGGGTGAATCCCGCAAGCTGGGGATGCTGCCAGAGAGGGGCCAGGGCTGAGCCACCAGAACCGAGTCTGGCAGAGGAGGCGGTGGGGAACTGGGGAGCAGAGGAGTGACTGGAGCCCACGGTGATCAGAGGCCGCCATTGCTTCCTCCCAGGCCCCACCCCAAGAGGCAACGTCACCCAAAAAGCGACCCAGGTTGCAGGCACCTGCCAGCTGACAAGTGCACCGAGATAAAAAGAATGAAAATGGCCAAAATGAAAGATCAGAACAAATTACAACTAACGGATGACGACATAGTCAACCTATCAGATGCGTAGTTTAAAATGCTTGTAATCAAAATGTTAACAAAACTGGAAGATAGGTGGACGCAAATAATTGAACAGATGAAGAATATGATAAGGATAATGGAGGAAGATTTACAGGGAACCAACAGGAAAAAAAAGGAGGTTGGATCTCAAACCAATGGGATGGACCAGATGGAAGAAACAAGAATTCAAAAAAATGAGGAGGGTCTCAGGAACCTCAGAGACATTTGTAAACGACCCAATATCCAGATCATTGGGGTGCCAGAAGGACAAGAGGAAGATCAAGAAATTGAACGTATTTTTGAACAGATAATGAAGGAAAACTTCCCAGATCTGGCAAAGGAAATAGGCTTCCTGGAAATCCAAGAAGCTCAGGGAACCCCAAAGAAGCGGGACCCAAAGAGGAACACACTAAGGCACTTCATAATTACATTACCCAAGGTCAAGAATAAGGAAAGAATCTTACAAGCAGCAACAGAAAAAGAGACAGTTACCTACAAAGGAATCCCCATAAGACTGTCAGCGGATTTCTCAAAGGAGACCTTCCAAGCAGAAGGGGCTGGAGAGAGATATTTCAAATCATGAAAAGCAAGGGCCTACAACCAAGAATAATCTATCCAGCAAAACTTTCATTTAGAATGGAAGGGCAGATAAAGTGCTTCTCAGATAAGGTCAAGTTCAAGGAGTACATCATCATGCAGCCTCTACTATATGAAATGTTAAAAAGTTTCGTATGAGGACTCAGGAGCG
>PVJI01019348.1:0-31268 GCA_004026765.1 Micronycteris hirsuta
TGAAGCACAGTGTCACGATGACATCGGTCCCACTGGGCAACAAAAGCCATGGAGAGGAGAGGGACTCAGAAACAATTAGTTCCTAAAGCAAAAGCTTGTGCTCCCGGGCATAAGGTAGGCAGCTCCCATGCCCCTGTACCCATTCCCTTCTCTTGCAGCCAGACTGAAAGGGCCAGGGTTGTGTCTCCCACTCTCCTCTGAACCCTGCAGAGACCTCTTGGGAAATCACACCAACTTCCTGGAAGTTCTAGAATGAATCTCTGTCACTGCCAAGCAATGTTCCCGTACACACAAAAACCTGTGCTCCCTGGGGACACCCCACCAGTAGACAGTAGAGCTGCAGTGTCTCCGTTTCCATTGCTGTGGCAGAGCGCCTGCCCGCTGCTCCTACAGCGGGGCGACAGGCACGTCGAGTCCTCTGCAGATCGTCTTCCCGACGGCGTGAGGGCACGCACACACCACACTTTGTAAATTGTTGAACATTCTCTCTGAAATACTGGGTCATGTTAAATTGTACCTTTTGCGTATAATCTGCATCCACAGTTAATGAAGAACAATCACAGGAAGTAAATATATCAAGTCATATCTGGAACCGAGCTCACTTGCAAAACTAGGCAGCATCACACCATGAGCACTAGTCCTCCTGCTTAGGCACTGATGTCGTGAAAGGTGGGGGAGAGAGGGAAGGGGAGAGACCATGCTAGGACCATGGCAGGCCACTCCCCAAATGAGGGGTTTCCGGTGCAAATCAACTCCTCCCTGTGCTCAGGTCCAGAGTGATTCATCACACAGTTGTAGAATATAATGTGCAGAGACAGGATATTTAGTGCTTCTCAGCCTTAAAAGTGCATTAAAACCTCCCAGGGAGGTTTGGTCCTGCCTCTGATCAATTAAATCAATCTTTGGGTGTCAAGCTCTGCAGCTGATATAGTTTTTTGAAAGCCCAAAAATTGATTGTAATTTGATGAAAGGTCTGAGAACTGTTTTAGTAGGATGGCTTAAAAAAATACATACAATGAAAAATAAATAAATTGATCCAACACCTACAGGGAGAGTTTTGAAGGAATTAAACGAGAAAAAGTGGCATATTTTCAACATCACATTCCAAAACTGCATTTATCCGACCTCATCTGATCTTAACGAGCTATCCTAGTCCCAACATGGAGATGGGCATGGACAGAGGAGACATTTCCAGGGAGTCCTATCGCTGTGGCTTTCTTGGCGTCTTGGGGAATGCAGCTGAATCTGCAGGGCCGTGTTTTAGTGAAGAAAATGTCCATTGCTTCATCTGAAAATGTACCGGTTCCATGAGCAAACACCAGCTCTGTTCAGACGATTGTTGCTAAATCCTTTTCCTGGGCATTGCAAGGCGAGTCTGAACACAGGAGCGAACAGCAGAGGGGCCCGGGCTGCGCCTCCTCACTCGGAAGTGGACGCTGCGTGGGTTTGAGTGTAACCGCATCCACACGCTTTAGTTTTCATCAACACGCGGTAAACTTTTCCCCTAAATTGCAGTGATTTTGTATAAGTCATTATGCCTTTTTACTCGAAAAGCTCTATAGCTTAAGCTTTGTGCACATCTGCAAGGGTCACCTGAAAAAGACAGCCGTGGGAGGTGGCACCCACACTGGTCTGGGGCCCTGGGTTACAGCGAGTTCTCCGGCGACTCCTGCCTGCACCACCGCAGCTCCATGGAAGGAAAGCGAAGCTTGTGCGTGGTAGGTAGGAACTGAGCTCTGGCTGCTGTTTGCCCTTGGTAAACAATTTACTGGTTGAATTGTGCTGAGCAAATCATGGCTTTATTACGCATGTGCCATCCAGCAGCTGGGAGATAAAACGCGCTGCTGGGGCTGGAGTTCTCAACAAGTCCAAGGGCCGTGGACCGGCTCATTTTCCGGTGCAGCGACAGAGGCTACTAATCAGAAAGCGGGGAGTATTGCATTTTCATATTTAAAACAGTGGCCCCAAACCTTTTTTCCTTAAAATTAGTCTACATTATAGGGTTCCTAATTTGAAATAAAATATGTTATTTTGCATAGGATCCTTTGAAAACTCCAGAAACGAATGACGGGAAGAACAGACTCTACCTCTCGATGGGGGTTGGGGGATGGGGGAGGTTAGTGGGTGGACTTTGAAGACAAGCCATTACAAGTATTTTTGCGGGGTGGGGGGTGCGGGGGGGCAGCAGGCAGATCGCGTTCTGGAAGAGTGAAAAATAAGCTCTGAGGTTCATAAATAAAATCCCGTGGAGAAATGTTTCCTACAGCAGAACATGATTTTTAATAATCTCTTTAAGAAAAGGACAGATATGAAGTAAATATTAAATATGGTCGCTGCCACAGACGTGGTTGAAGCACACATCTTGCAAAGTAAATCACTTTGCTGTGCTTTTGTCTTTACATGAGCCTCAGTCACTTGGAACGGTGTCATTTCAAGAGGAAAAGGGACACTAATATAGAATAATCGGAGAGAGGCGAGCTTGTGTTTCAGTCAAGCCCTGCCATTTGTTAGCTGTGAAATCTTGGAATCATCTCTCTCAGCTTCTTCTTCCACAAAATGAGAATGAGAATACCACCTCGATGGTATGAGTCACGTATATAAATCACTCAGGACACATTACACATGCTCAATAAATAATATTTAATGCTTTGGGAGAGAAATTGTTCAATTTGTCAAACTTTTGAAGTGTATTTCTCAGATATCCTGAAATGCTTTGTAAGACTTTGAATTTCTCAAGCCTGCAAATATTTGTTGAATAATAAATAAATAAAGACTTTCCTCTGCCATGGGTTCTGTAATTTATTTCATGTTAGAATAGAAGTTGGGGTTGATAAATGTACAGTCAGGTAATATCAACTTCCTTATCCCAGTCACACCTGATCTAGACCCCTTTTTGGTAGAAATCACTGTCTTTCGGCATGCTGGTCTTCCTCATTTGTACCAACCTCCACCCCACACCCCACCTGCACAGTCCTGTGCGTGCCCTCGAGGCCAACCCTGCAGACCCCTGGACGGCTGGCTCCTGGCTGAATTGGACAGTGGGACACAGAAGTGGAACCTCCAGGGCAGGAGAAGAGAGAGGGGGGAGTTTCTCTCCAGCCCCTGTCACCCTGTCCACATCTGTGGCAGGAGCCACATCTGTGGCAGGAGCCACATCTTTCTCCGAGAGGGGGCGTCTCCCCTCCTACTCTGCTCTGACTGGTTCAGCTCACACAACTCCCTCTCCTTGTCCTCTTTGAATTTCATTGATCTTCATGTGTCACGAAGTAGTATTTTTCTGTATATTTTGCAACCACTAAAAATATCTAAGAACATTTTTCAGTTGACAGCCCATATAAAAGAGTTGGTCAGCTGTTCTTAGCTATGGGTTGTACAAAACCCATGAGTCCCCAATAATATGATAAAGAGAACAAGAATGAGAAAGAAAAAGAGAAAAAGGAGAATTAAAAAAAAAAACTCCTGTTTATAGAAGAATGCAGCTATTACTAGATAAACAATGGCCAGAATTGAAAATAATGCCAACGCCACAGTGAATAGCTGAATCCGTTAAGAGTCATCGCTGCATTGCCACAGACCACAGCTGCAGCATGTTCACATCCTCTCCGAGTGTCTCACAAAGTTACCTTGACCATGGAGAGGACTGGCAGCCATCAAATAACCAAGAGACCAGCTCAGAGTCAGCAATAACAGGACAACCCGACATTGTTTACGTGGAAATGGGAATGAGCATTATTGTCTATGAAGCATTCTTGCAAAAAGAAAACTGTTTAACTAGATCTAACGATCCTGTTAAACAATTAGAAAAGTCGTTCTATAAGGAGGAACTGCCGCAGACTATTCAAAGATGACAGTGCATGAAAAACGACAACGAGACAGGGGAGCTCTTTCAGACTAGAGGAGGATGAAGAGACATGGCAATTAACTGCCATTCGTGAGCACTGGCTGGATCTGGGCTGGAAATGAGCAGCCTCAAAGATAATTTCGCAGGAAAAATGGGTAAATTTCAATAAAGACAGTCTATTAGATAATAGAATTGAACTAATTTATGTACCTTGCATGTGATGAAAGTATTGGGTTATGTAAGAAAATGTCCTCATTCTTAGGCAATACTTGGTGAACCGTTTAGGTAGGTGTTCAAGGACAAATGTCTGAAAATTACTTTTAGATGGTTCAACCGCCGAACAACAGGCTAGAGACGGGAAAACAGGCAACTAAGCCATTCACTCAAAAAACCAAATTAGAAATATATGACACGCCTCAAATGAGATGAAGTCTATCACAGAAAGAAACTGTTTTGGCCTCATTTCTTTTGTACTTTTTACTTGCTACATGATGTGAAGAATACAACAATAACATTGTATTTTGTTCATTGAAAAGTGACTTATTGCTATGTCATTTTCTTGTCTAATTGAATGTTTAATACTGTCCACTGACACCTATCTTATAGCTATGGAAATATCAATCCATGACAAATTTTTAATTAAAGAAAAACAATCCACTTTTACCTTATTATTACTTAGTAATGGAATCTGCGGTGACAGTGCGGGAATCCCAGGAAACACAGTGGCCCACTCACTTTTCCTGACTGAATCTGATTGTGAATTGGAGTATACATCCAATTAGGGTTGACTTGGGTCCACTAAAGAGATATGTTGAAGTCCTAATGCTGGATACCCATTTGGAAATAGGTCTCTGCATCTGAAATCAAGCTAAGATGAGGTTATACTCCGTTAGGGTGGGCTGTCATCCAATAAGCCTCGTGTCCTGATAAGAAGAGAGTACCAGATAAAGACAGACACACACAGGAGAAGTCATCCATGGGACTTCAGAGGCAGAGACTGGAGCGATGTCTCTGCAAGCTCAAGAATGCCAAGGACTGCTGACCGACACCAGCTGCTAGAAGAGGCAAGGAAGGATGGTCCCTCTGTTTTAGAGCAGGAGTGCCCAACTTTTGGTGTCTCTGGGTGACACAGGAAGAAGAGTTGTCTTGGGCCACACATTAAATACACTGTGACACATAATCACAAAAAAAAATCTCATAAAGTTTTAAGTAAATTTATGATTTTGTGTCTGTCCATATGCACAGCCATCCTGGGCTGCACGCAGCCCGCAGGCCATGGGTTGGACACCCCTGTTTTCGAGAAGCATGATCCTGCCAAACCTTGATTTTGGACTTCTAGCCTCAACAACTGTGAGACAGTAAATTTCTATTGTCTAAAGCCACGCAGCTGGTGGTACCTCCTCCTGGCCGCTCCAGGAAGCTAACGCAGACACAAACTACAACACAGTTGACCCTGTGTTAGAGCCCTGTGTCACAGCTCTTGGTGTGTCATAGAGCCCTGTGTCACAGCTGTTGGTGTTCCATCCAGGCGTCCCTTCACCCCTTCTCCTCTCCTGTTCTCCCCTCTCATCGCTTGCACGGGCTGTCACCCCCAACGAGCACACTGGTGACTGTCTGGGGAGGCTCTCCTGGAACCACTTTGCCTGCAAGCAGGGAGCAGGGAAGCCTGGAATGGCGGGTCTCCTTCAAACGACTCCAGAGGACAAGTGATGGGTCTGGTGGCATGAAAGCTACTTCCGAGCTCCCTGTGGGGTGTCAGACTGCAGCTGCCCTCTGTAGCTTGTTTCCGAAAACCACAGCATTGTGTGACGCCTCCATTTCCTTGTCTTGCCCCCTCCCTACCACCAATTCCTTACTAGCTTCTTCTTAGAGACCATCTCATTTCATCACAAATATTGTCTCACTGTCTGCCTCTGGAGAAAGTCCTACGGCAGTCCTGGAATGAGCATTTCTGTTTTCTCCCCAGGGGACACCTGTGACTGCTTCCACAAGGACCATACGCTGTCAGAGTAAGCATTAATGAGCAGAGAGAGAAGATCGTGAGGGTCATAAAGATTAGCATACCAAGTAATTATAGAAAGATAACAGAATGGAGATTAATGTGCCATCATTTGCTATCTCTATAACTTTTGAAGCCATTCTCATTTGTTTTGGAAGACAAAGAGATGAAGATTTTTTTTAAATGTGAAGAAAATATAAAAACAACTCAATTCCTCATGTTTTTAAATATGTTTAACCAAAACTTTGCTAGTTGTTAAAGCCTTGTCTAAGACACACGGGACGTGTGGGGAAAGAGCAAGCCCCCGATGACCAGCACAGCGCTCCCGGTGGGCTCAGGACCACAGACAGCAGGAGCTTCCACTTCGGAGCGGTTGGTACCACCGTCCGGTAGCACAGGGCGGTGTGAAGTTCTGCAGCAGAGCCACCGAACTTGACCTAAATGCATCAAGATAACAGTAGCAAGAGAAGTTGACCAGGGGACCAGAAGGACCAGTGGAGGCGTGACGGTGACCCAAATACAGAAGGAATGTGAGCTCCTGCAGAAGAGACCCACATGTGCAAAATCATGAAAGACCAGGTTTATTCAAATAACTTAAAAAGTTCAGAAAAACTGGGGCCTGTGGTGTGGTTACCGAAACAATATTGGACATGCACAGCCAAGTTTCAGCATCTTAATGCTAAATTATAGAGTATAATAGATAGATCAAAAAAGAAAAATGCAACAATTACAATAAAGACAAAGAGAAGTCCTACTTAAAGGGATGTCAATCATATTATTATGATTGTCATAAGACAATATAGCGATATTGAATTGATAATGAAAAAAAGAATGTCATTATCTTTTACCTAACAATAATCTTCCCTAGTCTACTTTGCACTATCAAATTTTAAAACATATTTCTCTTTCTTATTACATCCAAACTTCCTTAAGAGTAGTGATTTTGTTAAATTATCTTTATATCAATATCTCAAGAGATGAGATAGAGGCCTTCACAATCACCAATCGGTGAATGGATGGCTTCACTTTAAATGGTAACAATGACAGAGGTCCTTAAATTTCAGTTTTTGAAGATATACATTTGATAGGTCTTGCCACCAATGTGAAGTGAGAGGAAAGAGGGAGGGAAACCCTAATTTATAGACTGGCTTATATGCACAGTTTGGCACTGGCAGCCAGCTTTTTGTCATGGATTTCACTGTGTGGTTAACTTCTAAGCATTTCAACACTTCCTGTTCTTAGCCCAGGTCTCAGAATTCCCTGTCTCGATTCAAAATAACCTTGGACTAGAATTAAAACATTATTGTGTTTCTGTATCAGTGTTGGAATAAGGTAAGCAACCAGTTCAAGAGGTCTTTTATTCAGGGTTTTTAAATAAAATAAATTTATTTTGGTTTCAAATCTATAATCTTTAACATTGTATAGAACTTAAAGTTTTTTCAAAGCAAGTTCACATTTTTAAAAATCTAGACCTTGACATAATGTTTTAAGGAAAGCATTATTACTGTCACTTTTACAAATGAGGAAACTGACTTTCTAAAATAATATATAAGTTTTTCCCCCAAATTAATCAGCTAATAAGCAGAAGGCTAGGCCGGTAATTCAACCTATGCACTTTGATCATACATTCTATTCTCTTTCTCTACTCACTCAAGTGAACCTTGAAAGTACTTGGGAGGACTTTGGGTTCAAGACATTCTCCTAAAACTCCAGGAAAATTACAGCAAAGAACTGAAAAGGGAAAGAAACTCATAACAACAAAGGAAAGGAGAAATCAGCCACTGAAAGCAGAGAGATGCCCAAGTTTTATGAAAAACTTGACGTAGAAGTTTCGAGTTATTGAATTACAGTGGAGAAAGCACCGCGCAGACTCTGTCCTTAAGAACCGTGGTGGTGACGGGCGTCCCTGTCCATGCCGGGCCCTCAGAACATTCCCGGTTCCCGAGTCTTCAGTTTAGAGGAAATGATGGAAATCTGGCTCAGAACAGGGGGACTAACTAAAATTCCCCCCAAAAGTATTCTTTACCTATTATGCATCATCATCATCATCCCAAAACATTCACAAAGAATGTACAGACAACACGCAGAAGCCAAAATTGGGCTACTTGGGGTGATAGGTCATGACTGAAATGTTCTCAATCTGGAATATGTGAAAGTAGCTTCGCGGTGAGCGGAAGATGGACAGTTGAAAGGACAGAGAGACGATGCAAGAAGCAGGGCCCAGAGACCTCTGCTGTGAACAGTGGAAAATCAAGAGATGCTTTCTGATGGGAATCCACCAGTAAATAGAGGATTAAGTAAAAGTTTGAATTAAAAGGAAAACAGTAGAACTAAAAATAATATGACTGGCCAAAATACAAAGGAAGAGGGAGAAAAAGCTAGAGGGGGATTATGTAAATAAGCAAAACCTTCATCTTTTAAAATTGGGAAGCGATAGGTATGTCAAGAGCTATTTTAGCACTGGTTTGTGTAGGTCAGTGGATGGAGCGCAGACCTGCAAACCAAAGGGTCGCCGGTTTGATTCCCAGTCAGGGCACATGCCTGGCTTGCAGGCCTGGTCCCCAGTAGGGGGCGTAAGAGGCAACCACACATTGATATTTCTCTCCCTTTCTTTCTCCCTCCCCTTCCCCCTCTCTTAAAAAATAAATAAATAAATAATCTTTTTTTAAAAGACCTATTTTAAAATTGAAGCAAATGTATATTATTTAATGTTGATGAAGTAACAACTAGAGAATTCAAACAGGAAAAAATGAAGAGGGGTAACCTGGAGCTAAAACTAGAGTGGAGAGAAGACAGGAGACCATAGTTTCTTTCACAAACATATAGTTCAGGGAAGAATATTAATAGTGTTCCTTGCTTTTTCTTCATAAGCGTGTATTACTTCAATAAAAATAGCTAGCTTCTGAAAAAGCAAAGCATATTGTCCTCTACAAATGTTTCTCTGCTTTTTGGGTCTGACAATATCTATTGCTTTCCAACTTTGAGACACAAACACTTCATAAAAAGCATAATGCACTTTTAAATTTTTAAAGAGGTTTAACCTATTTGAGTCAGAACACAAATCCGGCTTTTTGGACTGATGTTCTTTGTTTGGTGGTCTCCACGCGTCCGGGCAGTCTCTACCTCATCTCATTGGATGATGTCCTTTGCACTGTCTTTCATACTCTTCTACTTGTGGAGTGCAGAAGACGTTGGGGTAATTAAAATAAACAGAAAGGTAGAAGCAAACAAAAGCAGCAGCTGAGGCTATGGTGCCCCGAGGGCTTGGAAGGGTTTCTGTGCCAAGGCTGGACGGGGCCCAGCGTCCGCACTCACCCCTCAGAGACAGGCAGGTTTGCATAAAATCCAAACCACCAGGAAAATGGTCTGAGCAAAGTCTCTTGGAGGATGGTGTGTTTTAGGACTTGTCAGTTGCCTCCTCAAAATTAAATTGGAGGTTACTTTGGAACAACAGAACAATCCGATCATTCGTTCTGTGGACGTTGATCGGACGTGGATCTGTGGACTTACCACACCCCAGGCACCGACCGCCTAGGCATCTGAAACGCCTCAACGGACGAGACAGGTAAAGAGCCCGTCTCCACAATCAATCGGACAGAATGAGGGCTGTTCTGAGGTTAATGAAAGACAGAGTCTACCTGTTCCAGGCAAGCTGGAATGGCTTTATCGGCTTTATCACAAATACTCACAATTACTGAAATACACAGCTATAATATATGAGAATCAAGACTGAGCACTGTTTCAAAAGCACAAAGCACAATTTCTGAAACTGCACTATAAAGCTGGAATAAGACTCTCAAAGGTTAGGAATGGAACCAAGGCCTGCTGTTCATGAGTCAGAACAGCTGTTCCCCGTTCCTGGGGAAAGACTAGGATAAAAAAAGAAAACGCCAGGGTTCTACAATGCAGCTAATGTCTCAACCTCCCAGTGATAAAGGAAACATGTATTTTAAAAAGCAGTCAGATGGCAAAATGTGTACATTTATATTTTTAGATTTATTTAACAAACACAGATCTGAGACAATTTACCAATATTATGACATTACCCTCATCACATTCTGAGGATGAGGTGCTACTGTCATCCCCACTTCACAGAAAAGGTCACTTGGAGAACTTAAAGAGCTTGACTGAGCCCTGGCCATTGTGGCTTTGTTGGTTGGAGCGTTGTCCAGTGACCAGAAGATGGCAGGTTTGGTTCCCGGCCAGGCGTGTGCCTAGGTTGCCAGTTCGATACCTGGTCCGGGCACATATGGGACGCAGCTGATTGGTCTGTTCTCATGTTTCTCACTCTCCCTCCCTCTCTTCCTTTCTCTCTCTCTAAAAAAAGCAATGAAAAGTGTCCTTGGCTGAGGATAAAAAAAAATTGAAAACCCCTCCAAAGCGCACATCTGGGAAAGGGGGGGACCCGAGACTTGACCCCAGGTGGTTCAGTTTCACGCATCCTTAGCCACCGCACGGTGCCAGGAGGAGAAGCGAGCTGACACCTCGCTGTTGTGAGAACTTCTAACGAGAATGTCGTCATTCTCAATGACATTTAAAACACACACAGCTGTCAATCCGGAATGGTACTATTAATGAGAATTTATTTCTACAGAAATAATAAACCAAATATGAGGATGTTTATGCAACAGTGAGTTTAAGGGGGGAAAAAATAAAGCAAGCTAAACACAGGCACATGCACACCCCGCCTCAGAGATAAACAGAATGATTAAGAACAAGTAAAGTTTGAATAAATTATAGCACATGCCTTCCAGAGACAACTATGCCTCTGTTAAAGTAAAGCAGTTTGATATAAATGTGTCCCCAAGGGATTAATAAGAAAGAAGAAGACAAGACACTACAAAGTAATGTTCAATATATTCCCAGTTTTTTGTAGAAAAGGAAATACTATGCATCACACCAAGCTGTTAACACTGATTCCTTGGCAAGTGTGAAATTGAAGTGAAGAAGATCAGCCGATAACACTAACTGATGTCGGGAATGCGCACTGAGTCCTCGCCTGTACTCAACGCTATTCTAAAAGACCAGGATGGACCATAAAGATAACGGCGGCCATCAATGAATTCGAGGAAAACAACAATGAAAACAATGGACAATTCACAAAAGTCGTTTCTTTGAAAAATGCTAATAAATAAAACAATAATCTATGCCAAGACTCATTTGTAAAAGACAAATTACAAATAAGTGAAAATAGAGAATGGATTAGAGAAAATAAATTCAGACATAATGGCAATTAAGAAAATTATAAAAAATACTGTGTAATAATTTGTAGAGTAATGAATTCTAGCACTTGACTTAAAAATAGGCAAAGGACACAACCAGATGTTTCTCCAACGACACACAGATGGCCAACAGGACGGGAAGGCTGTCCAGCACCACTAGCGGGCAGGAAGAAGCATGGAAGCCACAGTGAGAAGTCCCCCACACCGGGTAAGAGGGCTCCGTCTAGAGAGCAAAAGATAGCAAGTACTGGGGAGGAAGGGAGAAACCAGAACCCCCACTGCCAGTGGGACTGTGAAATGGTGCAGCCGCTGTGGAAATCAAAAATAGAACTCCCCTGTCGTGTGAAGCTTTAGAAATGCTCTATGGTGCGTCCCTGCTCCGAATGCTCTACCACACCACCACATCGCTCCTGCCACAGATACGTGGGAAACCCACGCCGCAAGCAGTCCTGTGACACAGCGGGGTGTCCCGCGGTTTAACTCCGTTCACTGGGAGCTGGTGCAGCCCGAGGATAAGGGCTCCTTCCCACAAGACCGCCCTCCCCCCCAGACGCCAATCACAAGTCCAGGTGCCACCTGGGCTTCTGACCACTGGCTGTAAATCTGAGGTTCCCAAGCCGCCTCCTTGGGTTTGATTGATTTGCTAAAACAACTCAGAGAACCTGGGAAAGCAGTTTACTTCCTTCTTGTGTATTAATTTGCTACAATTTCAACCTCATTTGTTCTGACTCAGGTGGTTTTGGTCTGAGGGTGAATTTGTTCACAGGGAGGAAACTGTACAGGTGGCTGTCACCGACATCGGCAACTGTCGGTAAGCACTCAGCAGCTTCTCTGCCGACTTGGAGATGAGAAGATACGGGAGAACAGCGATGACGTAATGGACGTTGGAACGTTAAATACTGAGAGTCCTGGGGACTTACTGCATGTGTCGGGTCTGGGCCAGCCCACCGTCTGCTGATCTAAACAGCCCCTGAAGGTCGAGGGAGCCTTGTTCCACTGTGGCCAGGCTGCTCTTGGGGGACAGCTGTGTTGACCATGCAGACCCCAGGAAGGGAAGGGACATCTGTCCCTGCCTCGGCAAGGCCGCTCCTCAATGGCACAGCTGTGGGATAACCTTCAGGGTGGCTGACCCAGCCTGCCGGCCCGGGTGCCACCACCCACCAGCCGTGCGCCCCTACGTTGATGCCCAGCTTTGCGCTGGCAGGGCTGAGCCCACTGAGAACCAGCCCAGGGCAGGTACACCTCAGCTATCACAGACATCACTCCCATCCCCTCCCCTGTGCCTGGGACCACAGTGCGACTAACCTCCCACCAACTGGGAGCATGCCATCTCTTTATAGGCTTATTAAGAGACATTATCCTATACTATGGCTCATGGAATAGCATTATAAATGATAGTTCCTGCAGTGAGCCTGTGTTAAATTATTGACTGACAACCTCAGTCTCTGGGCTGAATTTGCCCTGGACAGAGCAATAGATTACCAGTTTCTCACAAAGGATAAAAATGAACAACCCGAGTGAGAAGATGCATGGGCAAGCACCAGAAGGAAGCTGACCCAAGGAGCCTCTGGCCCAGCTGGGGGATGGGGTTGGGGGGGGTCGCCCTTCCATCACATAGGTGCATTTTTGTTCCTGAGCCTCGGGCCTCAACAGACCCCAATGTTCATGGGTTTTTATAGTTTTCATTAATTCCTAAATAAAGTATCTTTTAAAGTATCTTATTGGCCTTGTTACCAGCTTCGGTAAAACGATTTGAAAACTCTGAGATGAAATGAGTTTGAAGAGTCCTCACAGAGCGACATGCCTCGCAGCTCATTATACTCGCCAACACAGAGATCAGCCAGGATGTTTGTCAAACTATTAAGGAATTAGTCAGAGGCACGGGGAGACAGGAGACACCAGCACTCTATCCGGGACGGCTTACACTTAGTAGATTTGAGATTAATGTAATGAGCAGGCAAAGGGCGTTTCACAGAATTATTCAGTCTTGTTTGATGTTGCAACGTAATGAATTTGAAATCCCAGCCTGACCCTCGTCTATCTGACATTCTCCCTTCAAGCTTGCTGCCTTATGAAACTTGTTTCAAGTGAAATAACTCCAGTGGTCCTAGGTTTGCCCACAGTGGGTCGAGGCAGCGGTTGAACCGCCCCCCTAGAGGATAGGGGCACTCCCCCAAACCATGGGCGAGGAATCGGACGGCTCTCGGCGCCCATGGCTGCCTGTCCCCTGTGGAAGCCGGACACAGGGAAGAGAGGTGGGGAGGGCTGTGACGGGGCATGTCCGTCTGGTACTGGTGTGAGCTCTGGGGAACTGTAGCTTCACCACTGGTTGACACAATATTGGTGTCAATGTCATTTGCCAATGCTGTATTCTCATCTATAAAATAACAGCACCCACCACAGGGGACTGCAGCGAGGACTAATGAGGTTCGTGTCTGTAAAAGTCCGCGCAGATGAGCTAAATAGGCACACTCTTCCTCCCTCCCCTGCCCCTCTGCTGTCTGCCTTCCCTCCCCCCATTCCTTCCCTTCCCTTTCTTTTTCTCCTCTTCCTCTTCTCTCCTTCCTCACACCCCTCCCCCACCGTCACAATCACAATCTCTGTGACAGTCGGCTCCCGGAGGAGGAAGTCATTCTCTGTGAGCACACGAGTGATATGGAGGCTGTCATCTCTTCCAGTGTGTCCCCAGATAACACCCACTATAGACGCTCAGAAGTGACAACCAGGGACCTGTGGCAGCCGTTCTCGGGGCAGGGGCTCTGTCTACTTCGCACTGGAAGCATGGTGTCATCTCTTCTCAAACACCTCAACTTCCCCAACTGCAAACCTTCCCCTTGAACCACCTCTCTCACACTCAGCTGTAGAATGTGAGAAATACCAGCCCAGGTTTGTCTGTTTTGTTTTCAGGCATTTTGTAGGGGAAAGAGTCGGCTTTTCTTTGAACTGGGAGAAGCACGAGACTGCGGACCTGATGAAGGACATCAAAGAGCAAAGTGACGGAGGCGGGGCAGACCCTCTGGAGGGGTCGCCCGGTACACAAAGCAGCCTCGTGCCGGAAAAGGATTGCAGGGGCAGGACCGAAAGAGCAAACAGAAAAATGTGACCTTCTTTCCCAAACCAAAAGCCTTGCTATGCAGCTGGGAGAGGTGCCACATAGCAGTTTGTTCATATTTGTGTTAATTCTTGCTTTGCTGGGTTAGTGCCCAAGTCTACGAGGGGGGACCACCCAAAACACGGAATTGTCTCATGGAGAGCAGGCCCCTTGTAGTACAGGCTTGCCCCGCTAGCTGAGTGTTCCAGGGATCCATCTGCATCGGCGCACCAGCTACTGCTGTTGTGAGAGGCTGCGTTCAGCTTCCGTGAGTTTTTTTGAGACCCTTTCGACACCTTTGCCCGTTTCATGATGGGTGACTTACGAGCTCACCTGTCCATACCGTGCTGAGTGTTCAGCAGGTTTTGGCCAAAAATGGCATGGCCCCTGGGCCCCACCCTCCCTATTCTCCTGATCCCACTCTGAGCAACATTTTTTTTTGTTTCCCCTGATTATAAAAAACATCCTCAAAGGGAACTATTTTGCTGATGTGGAAGAGGTGAAACAAAAAACAGCAGAAGCACTCAAAGGCATCAAACTCAATGAGTTCGAAAACCATTTTGAGCAGTGGGAAAAACATCTCCACGGGTGTATTGCATCAAATGGAGAGTACTTTGAAGATGACTGAAGTTTAAATATGTAAGAATAAATACACGATTTTTATAAATAAATTCCGTTTTGGGGGGATCCCCCCTCGTATGTACTATAATTCGTATGTCATAAAAATGTTTGCCCAAATATCTTCACACTAAGCATCAGTTAAATAGGAGATATGTCAATAAATCTATAATTTATATTGATATGTGTATGTTCATATGTATGTATTTGTATCTATCACTAAAATACATCTTATGTTATTATAGTGAACTCTATGAGGAATTTGAAAGCAGGTTAAATTATTTTTATTCCTTTGAAACTTTCATTCTATTTAAACATCATTGATTATACAGCAGTTTATATTTTTAGATAAGACACTAATCTAAGACTAACTTGAGTTTATATTAGATTATTTCACTCATGTAATAAATCATAGTGTCAATAACTAGGTGGTTTAAAATAAATGTTGATATTAATGATCCCGATACTATGCAGGCAATCATTTCTCTACACTGCAGCCGAAGACTGAGTAGGCGGGGACCCTTTTCACTGAAAAAGAAATCGAGACTAATCGGTTCTGATGCAGAAATACAAGGTAATTCATTGTTTTCTTTTGATGAGTCATTTTTTAAAAATTCTCAATTTCTCTCTCACAATCATCTCACTCTTAATTTCCATTAGAAATTCCTCAATATTGTAGGGCCTCACAGAATATTTATGAAAGGCTGTTAGTATGTAATTTAGGCTTTTCTAAAACAGTCCCAATGGTAACACGAACATTTTTTTAAATAGAAACCTTGAAAGAAAAAAGAGGTAAAATTATATTCCCTTTATAAGATTTTTTCTTTCTTTGCCAAGAAGAAAAATTGCAAAGAATGTAATTCCATTTGAATAATATAAAATCTGCTTTTCTAAATACAAAATCTCTGCTCAAAACACACACTGACTTCATGCAAAGCTGGGTAATTTCCACCTCCAAGATTCTGCATATACAATTATTCCCAAATGAAATGCTTCTTCCTTTCATCCAATTTGTTTCCTTTGTTCATAAACTTACTCAAAACCCCCATTAAAAAAGAAAAAAAATCTTTCCACGATTTACCCTGAATTTTGTTACTTGTCTACTCACTCTTCTCTCAATATAACTAATGCCCCTCGTTGGCTATTTACATTTGTTCTAGCTTGGAATTTCAGCATTCAATGAATATTTCTTGAAAGAATGAATGAAAGAACACAGGATTTTTTGTGTGTATATTGCAACATTCTACCTTATCTTTTTCATCCAGAAGGTAATTGTCTTACACTTTACTTTCTAAACTGACTGTGCTGAATTCAAAAGCCACAGGCATACCTCCTTCCCCGCTGCCAGCTGCCTCCTGAGTCACTGCCCCGATAGCAGGCATGACAGGCACCAGATCTGTTTCACTGTGACGCCTGGGGAAGTTCTCTCCATCCCCAACACCAGGACAGAGTGTCAGGTAATAAATGATCTAACGTATCGCTTCAAACTACGGGCTCACACCGTGAAAGCAATTTAGTCAAGATTTTGTAATTATATCAAAATCTTTTGTTCCCTTACCTGAAGACTTTTTTTTCACTATTTTTAGCAAAAGAGAGAGAGAGAGAGAGTCATCATTCAGTTGCCTCTAGTATGTGCCTTGACCAAGACTGAACCCTCAACCTGGTATGTGCCGCTGACCAGGAATCGAACCCACAACCTTTCATCTGGTTTCATTCTATGGGACAACACATCCAACCAAATGAACCACTTTGGCCAGAGCCATACCCAAATCTCTTAAATGGAGGTATTCAAGATTTAATAATTCTTAGGCATTTTTATTCAATCTCTTCTAACATTCAAATACAATTTCTGAAACTTCTCCAAAGATGTGAAGTGTGACTCTAAGACTGCGGACACTCCTGAAGGTTGTCTTTAAATATCTTAAAAAATGCCACTTAGGCGTCACATGACACTCTAATGACGTGATCAAAATGCCTGCCACAAACCACGTCCTCACTTGAATTTCCATTTCTCCTCATCTCTCTTATAAACAGCAGGATTCCACTTCCTTAACGCACGGGGCTGATGCTCCTGAGCACACCCTTCTCCTCCCGTTTGTCACGCTTCCCACCAGGCCCGCTGTCACGGTGATGCCGGTGACTAATACCACCGAAGAGAATGTTGCCGGGGTGAATTGGATCAAGACACCGACTCTGAAGTCTCCAGCAGCCAGAAGTAATTTTTCTAATGCTGACTAATGAAAAAGAAAGTCAGAGATGGATTAACTGTGCCAAAGTCATTGATTTTTATCTCATAACTGACCACAGAGAGGAACATTTCTGGGCCGATGAAACAGCCTTCCGGGGAGGACAATAGCAGAGCGAGAGTCTCCGCAGGCCTGGGGCTCTTAGATTGTTCCGCATTACCTCCTTGCACATAAGACCTGAGGAAATGCGTGAGTGGTACTCGGAGGAGCTGAGACACACATTTTGCATGAACTATAGACAGGAACTTGAAAACTGAGGACTGATCATCACAGTGCGGTGTGCATCCTCAGCCCTCACAGTCTTTCTCTTCCACGGCACCACCACCGGCGTTCAATCTCTTCTTGGTGAGCACACTGTCCATGTCTGCATCTCTGATCACGGGCTCACCTCTGAATCTATCATTGCATTGCTCCCTGCTTCATGGCTCTCTCTCATGCTCCACTGAAATCTCAACATAAGCATATTCCTCATCTCTTTACTATATACGTATAGGCTGCATTCACACTGGGCCCATCATTCATTTAAACTGAACCATTGAATTTGAAATCAGTGCTAGTAGGTGGCCCAAACTAAGGACATTAAAACCTTACTCTCCCCTCCATCACTACACACAGATGCCTCAGGGCTGCTAGGAGGAGATCTCTGAGGCGTGTGC
Source organism: Micronycteris hirsuta (assembly GCA_004026765.1). Lineage (NCBI taxonomy): Eukaryota > Metazoa > Chordata > Mammalia > Chiroptera > Phyllostomidae > Micronycteris > Micronycteris hirsuta. Next base: position 17,674 of record PVJI01019348.1, read on the forward strand.
AGGAGTCACCAAGCCTGCAGAAGGACTAGGGATCAGCGAGCTGGGTACAGGAGTGCTGGGTGCCAGCCTGCAGACCTGTGCGAAGGCGTGAGGGCACGTGCACCTGGGGACCGGAAGGATGTCTGCCCTCGTCCCTGGGCTGGGAGGGTCAGGAGAGACTGAGCCTGCAGAGGTCGCCAGGAGCCTGTTTGCAGTGGGGAGAGGGGGAGCCACCCCTCCTCCTTGGGCCCTTCATTCCCAGCATTCCCCCCTGCGCCCCACTTGCACCCCCACCTGCTCATGTCAACTTCCTAATGCACAGCTGCGGTAACTCCGCTCCTCCACGTGTAAATCTCTAGGAGCCCACAACGCTTAATTGCACCCACAAAGCGTTCAGTCTTTTCCAGGCTCCGGCTTTTCCTGCCCCTTTCCCCCAGATATGTGTGGTTGTTACACATGAGACCCTTTCCTTGCCTCAACCTCCTAAATTACTCCTCTTCCGGCTGTTCCGTCACCTCATAACAAACTCTGAAGCTGCGTTGGTCTTTCTCATCATTGTCATCATCACATACCAATTAGCATAAAGCCCTACCTAAATGTGCACTGATACAGGTATAACACACCTTTTCTATCCCTTTCTTAACTACCCCGCAAAAGCTGTTACAACGTTCCTCTCTGAACTCACTTTTAAATTGACTAAACCTTTTATGACTTTGTCATATTTTACTCCATATTTAGTCACTTACGTCGTACTTTAAAATCTGACACTGAGGCTGACTCATTTTTAAAATGTCCTTAAGGCAGCCAGTGTAAGCCCCCATATAGAACATATGTTCACTGTATATTTATTGAGTTCCTTTGAATTGCTACCCAGTTAATATTCCATGCAAAAGCACATAGAGTATATGCTTTCTGGTAGAACCATTTTCCACATCTTTGGTATAATAGTTGAAATTCCTTTATGATTTAGACCAGGTGATCTCCAACAAAAAATATTTTAAAGAAAATAGAAGACAAAGATAATACCAGCATGTGCTTGTAAACATATTTATTATGTAACAAGTTTAAAAGTCTGCATGCATGCACATAATTTATAAATGACATTTTATGCACCCATGTGTATATATGCCTATATATCTATGTTTTTAGAAAGTAAAAACAAAATTCAACCCAAGTGCCGTCAATTTGATGAATCAAACGTGCTCTCAATGAGCAGGTAATTGTTCCATCAAACTCTGAAAGCCCTATAATACTTTACCAGCTAAGTTCACTTGATGTTATGTTTGTGGAACGCAGCAGCCCTGGAAAGAACCAATTGCATCCTATCAAGGCCAGATCACCGAGCTGACCAGTGCTGAAGCCTGGCCTGTCTGTTCACTTACTACACTCCCCAGCTGGACTTCTTCAGGCCTGGGAGGGGGCAGACTCTCCAAGTGTAAATTACAGTGGGTGATTTTACGGACCAAGGAAGGAATACAGTTTATTTACGCTGCGAGAATCATTAAGCATTCTGAGAAGCCAGAGAGATCCTTCGGCTTCCTTCTCAAACACATTTGAGAATTCTATTTCCCCATAAACTTTCAGCTGTGCCATTTTTTAAAGCCATTTTGGCAGGATATCATAGAGCTAAGAAAACACAATGGGATGGAGAAAGAAAAGAGGAGACCGCAATAATGAAAAAATGTGGCAAGCATAATTTAGCAAGAAGCTTTGCCCTCAGACGACCTTGCAAAACTCTCAGTCAGAGGTTTTCTATGACTAACAGAGGAAATGCAAAAAATTAATCATCATCACGACCTCCCTTATCAGCGCAAATAAGTAAACACTTTTCCTCCGCCCTTCTTAATGTTCAGAGGAAAGGCAGAACACATCACCTGGCCACGGGCAGGTGTATCACATGGTGACCGACCCGCTTTTCACGATGCTTCGTTATGGCTGATAGGAAATCTCGGGGAGTAGGCTAATTATGTCAACCGTACATATAAACACTTAATTTGGTCTTTATACAACTGACAACTGCAGGTATATCGAACATGTAAGAATTAGGGTGGATGAATGGCCTTAGCAAAAATACTCTCTATATTTTACATTTAAAATAATATGCTATTTTATACTTTTTTAATTTTGCCTAAAGAGGAAATAAGAGAATGGGAAAATGCACAGTAAATATAATATATTACAAAATACTAGTCAGAATGTATGAAACCAGACACAACTGTGAAAGAAGTTTCTTCAGTGCATTTTGTCTGTTGGGAAGGAAAGAAGACCCTTGGCTTTACAACCGAACAGAATAATTTTAAGGACATCATTAGCTATGACAATATCACAAGTTTTTGAGGTCAAGAGACTGACCCTTTTCTAATTTCCCACCAAAGTGGCCCAAACAATGTAAGCAGACTTTTTATTTTTTACTGAGGAAAATAGAGGTCTCACCCACTAATACAAAACCTCAGTGATTTTCATGAGATGGTCAGGGTGAAAAAAACGAGGGACGTCTTTGACCCATTCATCAGCCAGTGGCGACCCACACAACTTGGCGGAAAGGCAAGGCTGTTTGGTAAGCGTGGTGGGGCGAACGTCGGGATACAGTTGTCCGTACCAAAAATAATGCAGTGATTCATCAGTGATGGCACAAGAATAAACTCAGTGTTTTGCATACTCAGAACGGTAAACCTGCTTTGCCCTGCCCTGTATTTGAGGAGGAGGGCAGTGGGGTACCAGGGTCATCACAAGCTCCGATACTGTGATGTTTTGACACAGCCTATAGGAAAGAAAAAGAAAAGACTCCTACGAATTTAACAGCTTGTATTTATCAGCTGCATAGATTGAGCAAAAGCTATTTCCATGGGCGACATCCACATGCAGGGCTTTGGAAAAGAAGCCGCTCTGCCAGCAGCCACGGGCTGCCCGGATGAGCACGGGAGGGAGAGGTCCCGTAGAAACACCCAGAAGGAGCTCAGGGCCCTCCTGCTCCCTCTCCCTGTGCAGAGTTTCCGACTGAGCTGCTCTCAGTTCAACGTCCCAAGACTGGCAAGGAGAAAGTCACCGTTCCATACTTGTCCCCCTGAAGTATGTGTTTGGTCAAAGGAAGGAGTGATGTTTTTTTTCCTCTCAGCGTTCTGAGACTGGTATTCTATTTCTCCAGATTTCTGTTTTTAATTACAGAGAACTCAAAAACCGTTATTGAATTATCTTTCCTTTCGGGTCATTTATTTTCTACTCATTCAAAGATTTTACCTTTGTCTTTACTATCCTGTCATTTTTTATAAATTTTGTTTTTTTAAGATTTTATTTATTTATTTTTAGAGAGAGGGGAAGGGAGGGTGACAGAGAGGGAAAGAAACAGCAATGTGTGGTTGCCTCTCACATGGCCCTCACTGGGGACCTGGCCCGAAACCCAGGCATGTGCCCCGACTGGGAATCGAACCGGGACCCTCTGGTTCCCAGCCCGCGCTCAATCCACTGAGCTACACCAGCCAGGGCCTGTCATTTTAATATAATATATTTAGAAGGAGGTTTTTTTAACCTTGTGGTTTTATTTATCCAGTCTATCAAATGGCTTTCATGGATTCCAGACAATAGCCAACTCTTCTGTCAATATTGCCTGTCACCCACCTTCTCTCTCCTCTTTCTCCAAAACTGCTGCCAGAGGAATATTAAATCTTGTCCTTCTTTCCTCTGGGACACTTCCCTGAATAACGCTTCATGGGCCTTTTTTTCAGTTATCAGTTCACTACCGTGCTGGGCTTCGCTCACAGCAGCGCCAGGCCGTTGTGTTGAACACAGGTGGCAGTAGTGCAAGGACTCAACCACGGAGCCCAGTGAGCAGGTTCGCACGGGGACTGGGGTGGAAGTGTCACGAGCAGAGGGAGGGGTCGTAGTCTGCGTCCATTTTGAACACAGAGCAGCATGATTCCCTAACGATCGGTGGGATACCAGGGAAAGGAAAGAGTCGAGATTAACCTTGAGGTTTTGACCTGAGCACCTACAGAGATGGAATTGCTATCCCCTGCGGTGGGGAAGGGTATATGATTAAAGGAAAGGAGCCGGGACATCAAGGTCAGACGCGTCGAGTTTGAAAATCTTCTAGACATCCATTTGGAGATATTGAGTAAGCAAGAGAAAAGAGGGAAAAAGAAAAAAATGAAAAGCAGCCAGCAAGATGGTATATTTTTAAATCAGCTGTGTACCGAACACAGAAGCCCACCAGTTACCAACTCTAAGGACACAGACTGGCTAAAAATAAAAGGATGGAGAGAGGTAAATCTCACACACACACACACACACACACACACTCACACACACACGCTGCACACACGCATGCACACGGCACAGTGGTAGTTATATTAACATCAGAGAAAAATAGACTTTGGAATAAAAAGCTATATTGCATAATGATAAAGTAATTATTCAAGAAGACATGCCAATCCTAAATGGAATACATCCAAAAACAGAGCAGCAATACACAAGAGGCATGCACTGACAGATCTGAGGCAAGAACGAGGCAATTCTAGAGAGTCTTCCGCTCTTCTCTCAGGAATCGGAGAGAAAAATTAAGCAGCATATCATTAACCTAATAAATTATACCTACTAAAAATTCTGCAGGTCACACTGACCCACTGATGAAAGACGGAATGATTTCTCCCTGTGACTGAACACAGCCCAGAAGTTCAGTGTCCTGGTGGAAGACCGTGAAGGCTAATTTTATATCAACTCGGCTGGGCTAAAAGGTGCCCCGACAGCTGATAAATTGTTACTTCTGGGCGTCTCTGGGAGGATGTCCTCAGCAGAGAGAGGGAGCTGAATCAGTAGACTGAGTACAGACAGTCGCCCTCACCAGCAAGAGTGGGCACCACCCAGTCCATTGTGGCCTTGAAGAGACAAAAAGACCTGGGAAGGGCATGTCTGCTCTCTCTGCTGGAGCTGAGGTGTCCACCTCCTGGCCGTGGTCACTGGCACTCCTGGTTCTCAGGCTTTGGACTCGGACAGGATTTAGAGCCCTGGGCCTCGGATTCTCAGGCCTTCAGGCTCGGGGGAAATTTACACCATTGGATTTCTGGGTTCCCCCGCTTGCAGAAGGTAGATTATGTGACTTCTTGGCCTGGATAAGCATGCGAGCAAATTCCTATAATAAATCTCATCTCTATCTCTATCCATCTATACCTATTTGTATCCTATTGGTTCTGTTTCTCTGGAGATCTCTGAGTGGAATAAGACAAGAAAAAGAACTAAAATGAATAGAGATTGTCAAGGAAGCACACAAAAACCTCTGACACGGTTATCTATGTAGAAACTCCGAGTCCATCGTAAATTCCTGAGGCTAACAAGTGAGCTCAGCAAGCACACGGTTACCAGGTCAATGTACAAAAGCCAACCATATTCTTATAGGCCAGGCAAGAAAAAACCGAAATTTGATGTTTAAATGTCTATGTACATATTAACAACAGAGAGAGACAGAGAAAGAGCTAGAAATAGTTAAGTGTAACGAAAATATATCTAAGGTCTCTATACTAAAAACTATAAAATATTGATGAAAGAAATAAGTGTATAGCTAAATAACTAGAGAAAAATGTCATGTTTATGGATAGGAAGACTCCATATTTGTTCAAAAATTTACTCAATTTGATCTATTGACTTATCATCACCCCAGTAAAAATCCAACAAGCATTTTTGGTAGATATCAATGTGCTGATTCAAAAGTTTATTCAAAATGCAAATTAACAAAAACAACCAAAAAACATTGGCAGACTCACAATGTCCAGTTTCTAGACTTATAAAGCTGCAGTGCTTGAGGTAGTGTGATATTGACAAATAATAAGCACATACGGATTGATGGAACAGAATAGAAATCCCTGACATAGACATACAAAATTATCTTCAACTGACACCAACGAATGTGCAAAGATCAAATTAAAAAAAAGACAGTCTCTTCAACAAGTGATCCTGGAAAAATTGGACATATATTTGCAAAAAAAAAATTGATACATACCTCACACTTGATATAAAAATAAATTAAAATAGATTATAAACCTGAATATAAGATAGAAAAGCATAAAACTCCTGATAATATGCAAGAAAATATGTGTCAAGTTTGGCAGTGAATTTTTATATAGAAAGCCAACATTAAGAATCATAAAAAAGTAAAATGATAAGTTGAGCTTCATCAAAATGTAAAACTTTGGCCTTCAGAAAACACTGGTAAAAATTTAGAAATAGAAACACTGACTGGGAGACAACCTTTGCAAACTGCAAACCTGGTAAAGGACTTGAATCCAGAATACATAAAGAAATCTCAAACCTCAATAATACAAAACAAACAGCCCAATTAATTAATAAGCCAAACCTTTCATCAAAGAAGATACATCAATGGCAAATAAGCACAAGAAGAGTTGCTCCACATTACTTGTTATTTTGGAAATTATATGTCCTTGAGACTATTTAAGAATCTTTATACTGGTTCTACTTAAATTATCATCTATTTCTGGTTACTTGATGTATAATCACTCACGAAAAGCCAGGTGAGGGACACGTGCCCTTCAAAGCCCATCACAGGCATCGAACTATTTCTTTTTTGTCATAACCACGAATTTAACTGATTAGCCTGGCCCTCTATGTTATCTGACCAAATGACCCAAGCTGCCCTAGGGAAATGCGCTCCAGCAGTTCCAGCACGCCTCTGGCCTTCTCCACAATGGCGTCACCCCTGTAATACATTCAGATGCTTTGAGGATGAATCATAACTAAATCTTAGCTCACCGGGTGATTGGGGTGCACTGAAGAATTTCAATATTCCCAAGGAAGTCAGTGAATTTATTTTGCAGTCTTGCCTCTGAAAAACAAGTCGTGCCTGTCTTTCTCCCACGTTCACAATCGCAAGGGAGGAATCGGCCAAGTGTCTCAATGAGCACCAGCCACTCCGCTGGCTGGACTTCTGCGAAGAGAAGGCTCCGCCTGCCTTGGGCTGAGCCCGTGATGAACGGGCTTGTTTCAAGCTGCTGGAGTCAATATTCAGTCTCTGGGCTCCACCTGTCCATCTCGCAACAAATTGGTGCAGATAAGTGCTTTCCTTTCCATTGTTTTCTGCAGAAGAGTCTACATTTCCTATTGATCTTCAGCAATTTAGCACCGTTTAATATTCACCGTTAGAAGGAGTTTGGCCAGTTCTAAAGGTTTCCATTTAAGGGACCATAAAATTGGATAGAGGATCTATTTGCCTGCCATTTGAGTATTTTTCCTATGATCCATTCTTTGCAATTATGGATTCAGATGTAGCTGTTGGATCTATACAACTTTAAAAAACAACTTGCTTGCTTTCTAATCCAGTTCTCGTCAAACCCTAATACCTTCTACCACAGAACCACTCTGCCTTTCAAGGTTTAGCTCCAGCCTCCGATACTTCTTCCCTGTCCTGAAGCACATGCTGTCCAGAGTTCATTCAGCATCAAAATCAAATATTTGCCGAAACATTTCTTCTCCATCAGCAGGTCATTCACCTTGAATCATTGCACTTGGCACTGAGTTTCTTTGGGGGAACAGAACACTACTTGTGAGTTTCTGTGTTTTTCTTTCTTCTTTTTTTCAATAGTAGCTGTGCTAATAGGTATGAGGTTGCACTGCACCTTAGTTCCAATTTTTGTTTCTCAGTGATGAGGAGACTATCTTTTCCCCTCTTGAATGGTCTTGACTACCTTGTCAGAAGTAATGTGACCACACATAAGGGCTTTATTGCTGGGCTCTATTCTATTCCACAGTCTGCATGTCTGTGTTTATGCCAGTAACACACTGTTTTGCTTACTATATATAGCATTATAAGTTTTGAAACCAGGAAGTGTGATAACTCCAACATTCCCCCGTGAAAACTATTTGAATGACGCAGAAGGCTGCAGCCATGGCCAACTGGTGACTGGCAGCTTCATCACGACAACGCGCCCACTCATGCATCACATCTTGGGCAGAGTTTTTTAGTGAAACACCAAATCACCAAGGTAACTCAGCCCCCCTATGGCCCAGATTCGGCACCTGTGACTTCTGGCTTTTCCCCAAACTAAAATCGTCTTTGAAAGGGGAGAGATTTCAGACTGTTGATGAGATTCAGAAAAATACGAAGGGGCATCTGATGGCGATGGGAGAACTGTGTGAGGTCCCAAGGTGCCTACTTTGAAGGGGACTGAGGCATCATTGTCCTGTGTACAATGTTTACTGTATCTTGCGTCTTCCTCAATAAATTCTCTATTTTTCATAGTACAAGGCCAGATACCTTCTGGATAGACCTCATATATAAAATTTTTAAAGATATGTATTATGATTAACTTTAAAGAGCTTTTTCTTATATGGAAATCAATCCTTCCTCATAGCATCCCTTTATTTTTTTATAGTAGGAACATATACTTGAATCTCTATTAAAATGTTAGCTTGATTTTTTAAAACTTGTCTCAGGCACTCTAAAGATCCATTTCCAGAGTTCCTTTCATTGCTTTTTCACATTGTTTCCTCCCAATGCCTGGAGAACTTGGGTTGTTCTCACCAGAGAGCGACGGAAGTAGACTTTGACTGGAAATTGCGAGGCTCAGAGAAAAGAGAGAAGTCCCCTTATCACTAGATATAATGTAATGCCATAAAGGTATGTCAGTGGAAATACTGTGATTTGGGCAAAATAATTGTCAATATTATGTGATAATTTACATTCAACAAAAGTGTCATAAGAATAAAATATACAGTAGGTATTAACACTACTGGCTATCAGGCAAAAAAAAAAATTATCTAGACCCCTATCTAGCACTTTTTAAAGAAATAAAGCACAGATAAACTAAAAACTTGAGTGCACAAAATACTAGGATACAATTTTATACTACTGGATGAGGGGTGAGCCTCCTCAAGAAAATAAAATACTCATAAAATCAAAGTCTTCTACATGAAAAAGATCATTAAGAAAACAAAGATAACACACAGACTGAAAAATTGTTGACATATTTGTGTACAGAAGGGTAATATAAGTGTTATAAAAATTTAAATAGTAGTGTGTATATATATATGTGTGTGTGTGTGTGTATTTTATACATATACATATAATGGATAAGAAAAATATAAAGAGGCAAAGTATATGCATATGTTTTCCCAGAAGAAATATAAATAGCTAGTAAAAATATTAAAATAGGTCCATCCTTAGTACAACCTTGTAAAATGAAAAAAAATCTAAATGTGTAAGATTAATGATAATAGATTATGGCAACAACCTGGGAAGATGGGCACTCCACAAATACAAAGCAGCTCTAAGGTGAACACGTTAAAATATATGAATAGATACACAAGTGAAAAAAATCCAAGTCTAATTGCAAAACTAAAACACAATGGTATGTGTAATCCCATTCATGAAATGAGGACACACAAAAATGCATGTGTGTGTGTGTGAGAGTGTGTGTGGACGTGAAAACGCTAAAAGATTCTGAAATTCCGTAAACTTCCCTCCTGATGGTGGTGAGCCGGCAGGCAGGCAGGACCAGGAACCCGGGACTCGAGAAGGGTGAACACATGTCATTTCTACTCTTTGGGTTCTTCTTTTACTATAGAAATGCATTCAAATGCAACTGGTTTAATAAATTATGATAAAAGCCTTTTGATGATGATTTGAGTACATTTTATCAGAGTATAAATACTTCAAAATGTTAACACAAGCACTGTTCTTTTCTTCCATCTGTTAGAGGATTACATTGATCAGGGAAAGACGCTGCTCTGCAGAGCATTTTAAATTCATACGCTCTTTGTAAATGAGGTGAAAAAATAACAAGGTCCCACTTTCTGAATTACACATCTTATTTATGTCTAGATGGTCTCCATAGTCATATTTATTCAAGATTCAGGAACAGCAAGTATTAATCACTCAGACTTCTGTCTCAGGTTTTATGACTGTTTCATCTACACCGACTGAACACCATGACTGCATCTGAAGGAATGGCTTAAATATGTAACAAATTATATGTCTCTACAAAACTATAAGATAATGTCCTCACCACCAGGATCGCTTCACTTTTTATGACACAATATTTGACATGTAAAGCCTCCATTTTTATGAGACAATATTGCTGCTAACTTTCCTATGAAAGAACGGCTAGCATTCAGATTTTACTCGGCTAATCTGTGAGCATTTGGTAAGTGTCCACCATGCCAGGCGCCCTTCTACCGAAGCATGTGGACCTCAGCTCCGAAGGGGTGCCTAGGGCTCCGGCCGCAGCGCCTACAGTCCGGGGACTGGCAGGGAGGTAATGCAAACGAATAAGCACCAGAAAATCATGGCTTTGATAGGCCTATGACCTGCGACATTAAAGGAAATAAAAGAGTGCATGTGCAACTCCTTTCATGGAAGGCCCTGGTGAGGGGCAGAAGGTACAGGCTAGAAAGTGAAGAATGAGTGGAGTCCATTCTGCCACGAACAGGGAACAGAGTCATCATAAGAGGAAACAGCCATCGCGAAGGCTCTGAGAACAGGAAGAGCGTGGTGTGCCCGCAGAGGAAAAGGTCGTCTGATGTATGGGGAGAGCAGAGACTAAGAGGAAGGGCTGTAGGGATGAACTTGGTGAGCAGTCAAGGACCAGGGCACTGGGGCCTGGAGAGATCTGGTGTGACTGGGTTTCGCTGGAGGTTTAGGAAGAACACCGTGGAAGAACCTCACGTCCTGGGGGGCGACGCCCTGAGTCTGCTCCATGGGACAGAGTCGTAGGGGAGTGAATGCAGGCCGGGAAGCAGCTTTGGCCACTGCAGGCAAGAACGGGCGACGTGAACTTGGTGGAGCGTGTGCTAAGGGGACAGCAGGAAGTGAAGGGCCCTCATTACGTGGCGCCAGTTGACAGGGGAGTCGTGAGGAAGCAGGAGTGACTGCCAGGGTCCGTCTGGGGTAAGCAGGGGAAGGAGACTTGGGGCGGCCAGGCCCCTTAGGCGGCATTTGTGCAAAGCACAGGCATCTCCTTAAAAACCATCTGCAACTCACACCTTATTTTTGAGAAGCACTTTGTATTTGACTTCCTCTAATTATTCCGAATTAGAAAAGTTTTATAATGCTTCATTTCCAATAATAGTGAGGTAGCAAGCAGCATTAGTTCCATATTATCATGGTTTTAATTATTGAAATCCGTTGGATTTTAAATATTCAGTTAATGGAAGTCTCAGAAAACACTTCATTTAAACACTAAACTTGCAATTCTAAAACATGGTATTACAATTAGGTTCCTGGCAAATAAAATAAAAAACAAAATATCTCTTCTCACCGCTAGTAGTTTAAGCAAAGCTTCATTGGAGAAAAATGATTGGTTTATGTTACCCTCACATTATAAGGCTTGTTTTTCTGTGAAATCTTATAAAAATAGTTGTGCTTTAATAAATATGCTACAAAACATTGCTATTAAAGTACTTAAATATGTAAATAAATTTACATCTTCAACTCTGAAATATACAGGTATATTTATTAAACAGATATAGATGGAAGCCCAATGTACAGAAATTCTCTTTAAACTTCTGTCACTCACTAGGTGAGTGTTACCTTACACTTCTGGGCAGATATACCATGATATGCTTCAATGATGCAACTGACATAAAATAGAGACATTTGTAAATATTGATATTTAGGATAATGTCTTGAGGTTAAAAAAATAGCATTTAACTTGGCACTATATTTTCGACTCTGAGTGTTTTGGTGCATAGCCAAACTTTAAATGAGTCAGTGTTTGTCCAAGTAGATCATGTACTTTAATATTTACACATTTGGTAGTCAATAAGTCATCTAAGTTTAAAAGACATTCCATACTCTTTACACCTGGAATGAAAATGCAATGGTATCCTTTTAGCAAATTTGAGTAAATGCGTCCCTACTCTGAGCCTCACGCCCACTACTCCTTGCCCCGTTTGCCATATTTCAGAAAATATTGAGTTGGCCAAAAAGCTTATTTGGGCTCTAGTAGTGCTTAGTTGTCTTTAACTTCAGAACGATTTTGTTAGACTGTATTGTGACAGCTGTCACATCAGCGTGCATTTATTAGAAAAAGCTTACTGAAACCGGCGCATGTTGTGTGGCCGTTTCACTATTGAAGATGGAAAGAAGTGGCACTGAGAATTCGTGGGTCAGAGCCTGGTAACCACCCACCCAAAGTCTATTTTCTTTGTGTGTGTGTGAAAAGGTTCCTGTCAGTTTCCTGGGCACCCATACGGCGGGGCACGGCTGTGGGAGAGAGATCCGGCCGGTGAAACGGGGAGGGGGGGGGCTCACCCACCGCAGGGCCTCCAGGACACCGGAGAACACCTGCAGTTTTGCCTTTCTCTGTTCTGTGCTGTTACTTTCATGAATCAGTTGGAGTGGGCCACCGGGTGCCCGGGCGTGTGGTCACTTTACTCTGGGTGCCTCTGAGAGGGTGTTTGGGGCGAGATGAACATGTTTTTCAGTGGAGCACAGCAGATTACCTCCCGGCAGGTGGGCCTCATCCAACCAGTGGAAGGTCTGAAGGGACCAAGACTCTCACAGTCCCCCAAGTAAGAGGAAATTCTCTGTCACACTGCATTCCGACTTCATCGGGAAAACATATATTTACATCAGGGATCAAGGTCTCTAGTGCCATCAGGAATTAAGGATTCCAGTGGGAAATTCTCTCTCTCTTTCTCTCTGTCTGTATAGATATTATATATAACATATCTGTTAATATCAAGACAACACGTGGCTGAAGAATTTTGTACCAGGCTCACATTATTTTTCACATTTATCAAGTGATGCTTTAGCATTTTTTCACCAACTCACAAAGTGGGAAACTAAGAAAAAATTCTACCATACTCATTACTTTTCTTCAAATTAAGATGAAGGGAATTATTGATAATGTTCTTCCCAAGTCACTGCGTTTCTTCCTGATAAGAACTCCTGGGGCATTTCTCTCCGGTCTCAGCGACAGAACCAGCTGAGCTTCTCCCGACCACACCTTCTCTGTGGAAGTTCCTGGGCTTGCAAGGAATCCAGGAACTTAAGTATTTCCTCTAAGAAACAAAGTGTAAATTTCTGCCTGGATGCTAAACTTCCAAATGATGCCATCCTATTTTTTTAAGCCTTAGTGTTTTTTCCAAGTTGCTCACCACTCACTTTACCCTTGCTGTTATTTTCTGTTAGACAGGAAGCGTACATTTCCATAGAAACCCTTTGAAACAAGACTGTTTTAGAAAAGGAATGCGAAGAGATAAAGAGAAGATAGTAACCGGCCTGAAGGAGTAACAATGGTGATCACACTGCAGTTCCCACCAGGAGGCACTAGGGGGAAAGACGGCGCCCGCAGCTCCCACACGCACGCGTGGCTAGCGAGTGTGGAAACAGCCACTTCCTCCACCCGCAGCACCGTCGGACCTCCAGCAGCACCGGCAGCGCCTGGGCGCCCACAGCAGCACAGGAGCGTGAGCCTCACTTGGGCACCTACAGAACCTGAGTCGTGGGTGACCCACTGTACAAATGACCCCCATGCACCTAAATCACCTAGTCTAGAGCTTGGAAGAGGGGCACCCTGACGTTTTTGCACTACTTCCCATAGCATGATAGAAACTGCAACTCCCGGGCGCACTGCGCATCCGTTGATGCGTGCAGACAGACGACAGAGGTC